>JBAMJV010007886.1:75000-241702 GCA_037951105.1 Echinarachnius parma
GGTCCTCACAACGGTATCCAAAGCTTTTACATACTGAGCCCAATGTTACACCCGACTAAATGAGTTGTTTTAGTTGATGCTCAATCTTCCTTTCTTTTATATTGCTGTTTGAGCTGGCTGCAGTGAACAATTGACCCTGGTGGGCTATTCATGAGCATTGCAAAAAAACGCATCTGCCTTTCTCCTTTCTCACAGGTTTTGAAGGGGCTCTGGAAGGCTAATCAAATGGTTCACTGCAAGGACCAATAATCAAAAACTGTTTCCTGATTTTCATAACTATCTTAACTGGAATATGTTAATATCTACAGTAGACAAATAATTGGAAACGTTTAATAAAAATCATTGAAAATGATATAAACCCTAAAAAATAAAACATTGACACAAATATAAATGATATAAATGCCATATTCATGAGAGCTCCACCAATTAAAGAGCAATGTATCAACTCCCTATGGAGCATTCTTGCTAGATGAGTAAAGATATACTCACGGACAGGTAGTTGGCATTGACATAGTCGCTGGTCTGACCCTCCTCCAGATCTTGAAGGTGCACTGCAGTTGCGTCAACTGTAACAGATAAAAAAGCACAAGAAATTTATAATCCGTTTTAATTTTCACTTTGTTATATTATATATTTGTGATTTATAATGGAATAAAAATAGCCAAGATTATTTCAACTGTAAGCAAACCTACGGCAATAACACTTAGCATTGTTGCTTATTAGTCCGAACATTTGCGCGCTTCAACCAATAAGATTTGCGGATTTAGAATAAATGATCTGACTTACAATCGATTGTGTCCCTTCCTGCAACGGGGCCCATATCAGACAACAGTAATGCACTCTTATTAACCCTTTGTCATTATTACATGTGACAATATGCATGTAGCTATTAGATCCCTTTAAAGAAGAAACAAAATAGAACTTTCAAATCTAAATATCTTTGTAATGAGAGAGAAATTCAGTAAACCGAAAACCCGTTCCAGGCTTCTATTCGTAATACGAATTTGTAAAATGAGGTATATGAGAACAGCTAAAGTTCCAACTGAAGAGAGTTATGTGAATTTTGACAATGTTACTAGATCCCTTCTAGAAGAAAAATGGAGAATAACGTACATGGCAGAATGTTCCTGTATCGGTTCTTGCTGGCGTTTTCTGGACGACGAGCGACATCTGTGTTCATATTCTTTCCAACGTCTGCCAATGACTGTAAGAGACAAAGTAGATGGAAAGGATATGAAGATTTAAATGCAAAAAACAATACAATAATTTTGACTGATTCAAGATATACATGTATGTGATTAAACATGATGAAAAACTAGAAAATTTCAAAATAAAATTACAAGAATATGTATGGTACTTTTAATCATATCTTTAACTTTAACTTTTAATCATATCTTGAACGTGCCAGGGATTTTAATGCTCTATGGCATTTCTGTGTATTGTAACTCGCAAAAATGCGAGCTTGGCACTCAAGGAGTTAAAGGTAAATGATTATGGTTTTATTTAAAATATTATACTTTCTGTTACGTGATGGAACCTTAACCTTAAAATGGGCATTCTCTCTTTATATTAACTTAAAGTTACTATCCTGTACAGTTGCTGAAAATATCGATCTCACAAATAATGTGTAGATTTTCCACTTCCTGGTGAGCATTCACAATGCTTACATTGTATCACTCCAAATATGCGCTTGATATATTAATGCATCACATGGAATTCAATATCATCTTATTCTTCATGCTCACTTTCTAAAAGTTACCCAGATCAACAGACCGATGCTGACAATATCAATCCGGCACATAGTGTGCATATTTTCTACTCCATAGGGAGCATTTGCAATACTCCCATTATAATTTTCCACAAAGTGCTTCAGATATTAAAGCATCATATGCAATAAAATATCATCTTATTCTTCAAGCTCACTTTCTAAAAGTTAGTGCCGAGATCAACAGACAGATGCTGACAATATCAATCTGGCACATAGTAAAATTCATTCGGATGGGCATATCCCAGCCAATACTTAACATATTCAATTGATTGACATTTGGACATTATTGTTGATGCTCTTTCGCAAAATGAAGTTCAAATTTGAAAATTCTAAAAATAGATTTTAGATGACGTCACACTTCACCACTCTATAAACTGACTGATGCAAATAGCGTGTACATTTTCTACTCCCCAGGAAGCATTCATAATACTTACATGGTATTCCTCCACGAAGCCTCCGTTATTGTTGCCACTCATGCGGTTCACGTGTTCATGCAATTTCTTAATCTGTACAGGCCTGTGATTAAGAAAAACAAACATAGAGTAAAAAAAATTACGTCACTAATTTGAAAGAATTCCTTCCCATTTAGAAAGGCTTTTTTCTTTACCCCATTTCTTTCTTTGTATCTTAGATAACATAATTTTGTAATTTTTTGAATATCTGTAGGTAAGTTTGATTTATAGTCTTTGGTTTATTTTATTTTGATTTTTATAGTTGAACATAGAAATGTACAAGAATTAGAAGATGCAGGGTGGGATTTGGGGGGGGGGGGATAATGTTTTTAGAAAGGAGAGTTTTGCATCTACATGAATCATAAAGATGTCTGCTAAAACTTACTTAGATTAGGCTGCGGGGGTCGCGACACGGGCAGCGGCGCGAGCAGACGAATACTACCGAAGTCCCTTTTCTGAATTTCATTACAAGGGTAGGGTAGCATACATGGTGGGAGTGGAAGGGGTTGATGTATTTAGTAAGAAAAGGGCGTTTGAAACTTACAAAAAGGAAAATGATGCATGGAAAAACTTACTTAGATAGAGTAGGCTGCAGGGGTCGCGACACGGGCAGCGGTGCGGGTGGACGATCACTCTGGAAGTCATGGTACGGATTCTCCTTGACAGAAACTCGCTTCTCCAGCTCGCCCCAACTCGGCTCGTCCGGAAGCGGGGCCTTGTTGACGACAGAACCGGGACCGCTTGGGGCGGTCGAGTACGCAGTCTGCACAAGCGGATACTGCTGAGGGTTCCTTGCCTCGTACATGGCGTTTCTAGGCTCTCCACAACTATGAATTAAAAAGAATTAAACAAAAAAGCATGTTATTATCTTGCAAGTGCAAAATAGAAAAAAAGGTGAACGTTTAAAAACTGTTTCTAAAAGTCAATTGGTTGTAAATGGCCGGGTCTTGCAGATAATGGAACTAGGATTGCTAGGAGTGGTCAAGTACAGCAAGTTGAAAACAAATTACTTGCATGTTCAGAAAACATTTTATTGTCTCGGCGAAATGAAGAAAACTAATCGCATAAATGTGTACACACACATTTTAAAAATGTTGAGTTCGCAGTGTACACAATGCTTAAAAACAAGTCATTTAATTTGCTTATAATTTCCCATGTTCGGTAGTACAATGCCTGCCTATACGACAATGCAAAACACAATCAAACCATTTTAAACAACACAAGATAATTACAATTAAACCTGACAAACAATGAAAATAATATGAAAATGTGTGATACTTTCAATAAAATCTTTATAAATTGACCTTGATATCCACTGAGTAAGGTATCATTAAAAAACCCACAATACTTTGTGCTGAATGATGGTACCTAATGTACCTTTATCTTAACCCTTTCAGGACTTATTCATTTTGCTATAACATGTATTCTCCATAGATCCTAGCCCGCGTAATTTTCGGGACCTAGTTCCGAATGGGTTAAAAATAACAAAAATGGCGTTAATCGTTTTCTTTGCGCATAATCTCTTCACATATACTTACCATTGGCGCCAGATGAGCAGCATGGCGAAGAGGAGAATGATGGTGATGATGATGATGACAATGAGCGGTGCAATGAAGTATGTAAGAGAGAACCCTGTACAAAACAGAAATAGAAACAACAAGAACATCAATAATAATAATAACTATTATTATAATAACATTTATATTACAAAATGATACAAAAATAAGTGTAAATAGGAATATACTTATGTGAGTAGTGAATACTGTATAAACGTAGTAATACATTTACCTCTAACAGACTTTAATTAGATCATTGCTGAATATAACATGCATGTGCATTTATCACAACTTTACTATATTCATTATTCTTAGCTTGACTGCTATCAACATGTTATTATATTGAAATGCCAAAATGAAATAAAATGATGTGTAATGGAGACAAAATTATATAAAAAAGCAATTTCCATTTCTATAAAAAAGTGTTACTTACTGGTGTCATATGCAGGGGACCATGCGGTGTCTGCGTAGCTTCCATCCACACCGTACGCTCGTACAGCAAACCTGTAAAAGATACATCAAATATACACAATAAGGCAACATTAAAAATAAAATAAACAGGAATAATTGGAATCAAATCAAGAATATTCTCTATGACTTTTATAATAAAAATGAATGAAGCAGCGAAAGATGGCTAATTCTGCACAGTAGCCTACTGTTTACCCCCTTCCCTTTGAGATTCTGGAATCCCCATAGACTTTTATAGTAAATTTACCAGTGAATCCACAAACATCACTGTACTAAACTTGTGACAAACTGTTCAGTAGACAATTTTAGGGGGACAGATCATAGATGAAGGAGATCAGAATTCAATCTGTCAATATAAGCCATTTATTTGGAAAAAAGAATGGCAAAATAAACAATTATCAAGCAAATAAAACAGGCTTTCCTCGTAACCAGAACAAAGCTCTCATCCCTAAACAATTCTCATGGAAACCATGAAAACCCGGTTCCCGTAGTGAAGGGGTTTGCTTTGTCAGAGGCTGCAATGTGCCGTGCAGTAAACCGGGAGACTCCAAACCGGGAAAGCAAGAATCCCGTGAAAACCTGGTTCTCGTAGTGAAGGATTTTATTACCTGTACTTAGTCAAAGACTGCAGAGGGCCGTTGCAGTAACCAGGAGACTCGTAGGTGCACGAGTAGGGAAAAGTAACCCCCCGTTCCTGAACGCGTCTCACATAAACCGTGAAAACTCGGTTCCCGTAGTAAAGTAGTAATTACCTGTACCTGAAGAGTTGTATAGATAGAGCCTAGCTTTGAATCCTAGCAGGATCTTCAGCGAGGCAAAGAATGACAGTATAGCTAGAACCGTTTCTCTGAACACGTCTCACGGAACCGTGAAAAAAGAAACTCGGTTCTCGAAGCGAAGGGGTTACTTACCTGTACTTAGTCAGTGACTCCAGAGGGCCGTTGCAGTAACCGGGAGACTCGTAGGTGCATGAGCCGTTGGCGCCGACAGTGAAGGTAGCCACGTTCTGACCCACTGCGAAAGGCTGATAACTGATCAGCGTCGCTTGGTACGGCCCGGCGCTGTTTGGTTGCCAACTGATTGGTGGTTCGATGGGGGTAGTTGGATTCGAAGCTGTGGAGAGAACAAAATAATGAAAGACTTAAGTTTTCTGGGGCTATTTCTGCTTTGGTATGGTTGAAATAGACATTTTTTATGTTTAAACATATTCAATGGGAGTAGTTGGATTTGAAGCTGTGGTGAAAGAAATTATTATTTTTTTTTTGTATTTCTGGGATCTGTTCCTGCTTTGGTGAGGTTAAAATGCAAAATGATTATGTATACATTAGATAGACATATTAATCATTTTTGATAGTTAGTAGTTATGAAAAAACTTTGAGTGTTTCAGCATTTAGATATATTTTTTAGGTAAGAAATCATCCATTATTCAAATAGAGTTTATTCAACACTATATCAAAATAAACAAATTATTTACTGGTTTGTAAGTTCCACTGACTGAAGAAACTCTTGTCAAACAGAGTCATTTATTAAAAATGTACATAAATAAATTCAGAATAATGGTTTCCAATCAAACCCTTTATCAACGGGTTTTACCTTCATCGCCGCGGAACACGAAGAGAGCGTAACGAGTGACGGGTCCGTAGATGTCGCTGAAGAAGTTCTTGTCGAAAGAGACCCTGATGGTCGATCCTGTGCGGGATACAAATCGAACCACGGAGCTCAGGGCTGGAGCAGGCGGGGCTGTAATGATAATAATACATTTTTTATCATATTATCAATTAATTGCTTAATCACAATTAACAATTACATATAAATAGTATTCATATTTCATGATAACAAAATAATATAATAATATTGGTTGCTACTTACATAGCGCTAATTTTTACATGACAGTAAAGTAGAAGTCAATACTTTTAAAATTGTATTTAATTTGTCATATTTGGAGTAAGCGAACCCTTTCAAAATTAGCAGCCAAGATTTGAAACATAGCTGAATCAGTTTTAAAGTTAGGGAGAAAACGGGCCGTTTCAAAGATCCGCGTCCATTCAAGCACTTTAATCTGATCATATTTCTTGATTAAAAATCATATTTAAACATGATTTCTGAAGCTCAAAATTTCACAAAAGGTAGATTATTATATTCAGGAAACACCAAAATCCTGAATCTCATATTTTAAACCAAATAATTATGACTATTTCAGCTAATAACAGACAAACTACCACGGCGACATAACGGTCGTTTTGTGGTGTAAGGACACATATTTAAATAACTGTGTAACATAAATAAATTTAGTCATTCACTTCTTTACAGTGTGGGATACGAATAGCACCAAGACTGGAGTATGTGGGGCTTTAATGATAATGATCATGTAATCATATTCACTTTAATTAATGGTTCACTTTATGCACTTTACACTATAAAAAGCTGTACTATATGCTCAGGGCATATCTAAACTATTACAAGCTAATTATATATAATACAAACCCATTATTTGTTGGTCGAATCGTCCAAGCTGTTGACTTTGATACTCTTTCCCTTCTTTTACCCCTACCCCTTTGTTTACTTCACATTATAAAAAGTTGTACTAACCAGTATGCGGAAGGTCAATAAATGCGGTTGTAGGGTCGCTCAAATCGGCCGAGTTGTTTGCTCGGATGCTCAGGGTATATCTGCATCCAGTAGGAAGGTCGCTGATCAGGGACAAGAACGTAGTCGGACTGTAGACGTATGTCTCAGCAAATCCAGTCTAGAAAAGGAACAAAGAGCAAATTAAAAACTATAAGAGCCAACAAAAATGTGTATAAAGAAATGTACAGACAACCGTATCTAAGTGGCCACAAAAAGTGATCCCCTAAAGCGAAAAACAATATCATATAACCTGTCTATAGCGGTCACCCGTCTACTGTGGCCACCATTGTAAATTCCCTTACATTGTCACTACACACAGGTACACAGATAAATAGAAAGGGTGGAAGACGTAAGAAAAACGAGAAATTGTTTACAAAAATGAAATCTAAAGAGAGTCAATTAAAACATTACATTACCCTTTGTATGTATCTGTGTACCTGTGTGTAATGACAACGTAAGGGAATTTAGGGGGAAAAAAATAGAACATTCATTGAATATAAATGGATGCATTCGGAGATTCGACTATGTATACATGGCTGATCTTCCATGGGGTCCCTTGTAGACAATAGAACAAATTAAATAGTTCTTTAATATAGATTATCATGCCTTGCTGAAAAAGAACCTCATTATCATCGCGAAAGTGTAGCTCTTAAAGGGGACCACCAGGCAAAGGACAACACATTATTATATGTTTTGGTACCGTTTTGTGATATCAAATAGATACCCAACATTTTGCAAAGGGTTGTGTAATTCATAAACAAAGCAATTAATTTCCACCACTTACGGAACCACTGCTATTTCCTGGTTCCATACGGGCCAAGCATTTGCGAGTGCGCCAATGCTTTCACGCGTACATCAATAGATTCCCGGATGATTCATTCGCTCTGCACAGTGCGCTCTGGCTCTGCACGCATATAGTCTACGCAATTCAGACCGCATGAACGCATGGTTGAGAATGGTGATGCTTTTTCCAATTATATATTTTTTTCTGAAAACATATTTTTGGTGAACTTGTTGAAGGAATGGAATACTAAAGATGGTACGTTTCTATAATAAGAATATTATTTTTGGGTGGTGGTACCCTTTAACTCCCCCGCAACAATAGCTACTTACTGCTCTCTTCTTCCTCGTGACCAAGTCTGTGCCAGTCACAGAGACCACGTACGCTTCCAGTTCACCGTTGCCATTGGCAGGCGGTTGCCACGACAACCGCACTGAGTTCTGCGATGCTAGGGCAACGTTGAAGTTGCGGACGGATGTTGGTTCTGAGTAAAGCATAAGAGTATAGAAATATTTAGTATGGGAACATACACCATGTAACATAGTGATGTTAATAATATTAATAACAAACATATACTTTATGTACATGTATATAGCACCTTATATAGAATATCATTTCTACGCACTTTACAATATCATTAAATGCTTATCCCGTCTTTCCAAGAATCATTATCAATTATGAACAAACGTCTTATGAATCATGTATAAATTGAAAATAAAACATGAAAAAGGAAACAAAATCTAAATGACATACTTCCAGGGAATGTCCTATGTGCTACCTGTACAGACTCACTGTCCTGGCCTTTAAACTGTGCCACAATGTACAATATTTTACAAGAAATACAAAAAAGACTATCCTGCTTTCCATGGATCAACAAAAAAACAAAATAAAAAGGAAACAAAAGCTAAATCACTTACTTCCAGGGAATGTCCTCTGCGTTATCTGTGAAGATGCGCTGTCCTGGCCGTTAAACTGAGCCGCAACCGACAGCGTGTGTGTTGTGTATGATTGCAAACCGCTAATCAATACACTAGTTTCACTGCCCGGTACCTAGTGAGAGAATTAAGATGAACATTTAAGGGATCTAGTAACTTTGTTGACATGTGCAAAAAGGGACGAATGGTTGATTCGATGTATATTGTTGTTATCTGATATGTCCGCTGGGTATTGTGTGAAAATTTCAAGTTAAATGGACGTTAGATGGCCGAGTAACGAGCAAAAATGCAAAGTGATATTCACTATTAAACTCATTGCACTCACTTTGTACAGGGTTCTGACGATCCAGTGGATAATTTGACATCTGAACACTTCAATCGTAAATATCTTTTTTTAATTTGAAAAACCGAAACCGGTCACATGCTTTTTATTGCTAATACGAATACAACAAGGTATGAGGGAACCGGTATAATTCCAATTGGATTTTGAGGATTTGGACAATGTTACTACAATATATCCCTTTAATGGTATACATGTATCACAGTACTATAGTCAAATTCACAAGTTCCAATTTCCAAGAGTCCAAGTCCTCAACGGAATAGCCTGTTCCCGTCTGTTTTACATTGTGACTCAGGAGTCATGATCACAAGACCATCAAAAGCAGTCTCGAGTCTGGACTCAAGTACAGTACCGATGTATCGTCAAGTGAGAATGGGTACAATGTAGGTCATCAAGTCGGTTTGGGCTAAATTGTAGGTTGGAGCATGCCGTATACGATGCTAAATTTTCAGATAACACTTAAATATATTTCTAATTTAGGGAACATTTTTAAGATACAAAAAGACAACCAAATTTGATTTCCACATGGACTGCTTCAGATTGAGCGCGATTGGATGGAAATTAGTTATATGCTTGAAAAACATACATGTTTCTTTATTCCAATAATGGAAACAATGGTGGTTGTTGTACTTAACCCTAATCCCACTGGGGGGGGGGGGGCATTTTGGTCCCCCATGTCGTTTTTTTCGACATGCATCTAGACCGATTGGAATTTCACTTTCAAACTTCATGACTTTTTTCTCTCAATTCTCCCGCATGTTTTGATATATAATTCGACCCGGTCGGACATGTAGAACTGATTTTAGAGGTCGATAATTGCTCAACCGTCACAAAAAAACTGAAACTTATAATTCATATATCCGATGCCATGTAAACTCCAAATCTGTTATAATTGTTACATTGAATTATAATTTGGATTATTTCTTTGTTATTAGTTTAATTCATAGATAAATTCTTCTAAAAAAAAAAAAAAAAAAATAAAAATAAAAATAAAAACAATAAAATACATAAGAATGAAATACATAATTTATGCAAATTAGTGATATATTTTATCACCATAAAAACATGGATATGATGAATTACATCATTTGGAACTATTTTTACAGAAAACCTGAAGAAATCCTGTAATTTCTCTTGATTTTAGATGAAAATCCCCATTTTCCCCCAAATTAGTCAAAAATGTGCATATTCAAAATTTTAATTAATTATAAAAAACAAAAATAATGGTCCAATTTTGTTTCTTTCTTCAAATTCTTATTCTACTTGACTTGTTTTACGTATGTACCTATTTTCAAGTCAATCGGTCTATTCGTTGAAGAGATTTGGGGGTGGGGGGCCAAAATGCCCCCCTCCCCCTCCCCCCCCCCCCCCCCCCCCCAGTGGATTCAAGTCCCCAAAATAACCCAGTGGGATTAGGGTTATATTAAAAGAATATTATTCATAGTGCCATATTATGATGACACTTACTGTTGTATCATTGACGACGGCTCCAGACGAGTCGACAACAATGACGTGATAGGCATGGACGACATTCATAGGTGCTACCCAAGTGACATTGATCGCATCCCTCGTCACGGTGGCTCGCTGCAAACCTCCAGGTGGCCCCGATACTAGATGAAAATAAAACAAATTGTTCATCATTATAATTATTGTAGCATCAATTCCATTTCAGTATAATAATTTCCATCATTATGATCAACATCATAATTATATCATATAAAGACGACGCTCTAAATTTATAGCGATATAATTTATAGCATTTATAAAGATAGCAGTGATAACCTCTAGGCGGTCTTGATACTAGGGTAAAGATACAGATATTTGTGTAGGAACTATTACCTATAATCATCATTATCAACATAATTATGGTAGAATCTCCCTCAAGATTAAAGGGATAGTTGAGTTCTGGTAAGGAGAGTACAGTTTTGGTGAAACTGAATTTTAGTAACCAAAATCTGCATCATTACATTACAAACTAATAGTTATAACTAGAAAGGAACACAAAATTACAAATTACATAGTAAAGATCATGTTATCATTCAAAAAGAGCCGTTAAAACGTAAAAGGGCACTCTCTAAACACTCATTGGTTTCAACCATTTTGAATAAAATATTGTGCATGTGATGCTTTGTTGAAATAGTGATTAGATAGAGAAATAACCAACAACTATTTAAATACCTATTTTGTAACTTTTTGAAAAGAGGAAGCAATTTTTAACGGCTGGTTCAAAATTCTCTAATAAACCTGGGGCCCCAGATTTATTACAAATTGTTATATTCATAGGTATTTCAGCCGTCTCTGAACCGATTTTGATCAAACAAAGATGATTTTATTATTTAAATATTATGCTCTTTCAAATTTGACACTCAGTTTTTCATTACCTCACAAAAAAAAAAAGTAGTCTAGCACCCTCTCTACCAAAACTCAACTATCCCTTTAAAAACATACATTTTGCATTATTATAATTTCTAAAATTGTTGATATGTAATTAAGTTCATAGTAAGATCGATTTCTATCACCATCAACATACACGAGGGATACAAGTCTTCCATGTGTCGGTCATCGCATGCCGTATCACATACAAGAAGTATATGGCCGCAACTACTAGGCGGACTCGACACGATGGCTAAGGCTGTACACAGTTGCCAAAATTAGGTTTGGAGAACAATGGATGGATTTAGGATGCAGCAAATAATTCTTATTAAAATCGTCTTGTAAGCAGTGGTGAACTGGTCCTAACGAGGCTAGGGTCTCGCGTTCCTTGCGCAATCGTAACAACGCTAAGGCTGTACGCCGTCGCAGCGGTTAGGTTTGTGATGGCGATGAAGGGATTTAGGAAGCAGCAAATCATACTTATTAAAATCAAATCAAATTAAACTCACGCATGGAGAATTGTCTTGTAAGCGGTGGAGAACTAGACCTCACAAGGCTTAGATCTCGCGTTCCTTGCGCAATTGTAACAACGCTAAGGCTGTACGCCATCGCTGCAGTTAGGTTTGTGATGGCGATGAAGGGATTTAGGAAGCAGCAAATCATACTTGATTAAATCAAATCATATTAAACTTACGTGTGGAGAATTGTCTTGTAAGCGGTGGCGAACTGGTCCTCACAAGGCTAGGGTCTCTTGTTCCCTGAGCAATCGTAACGACGCTAAGGCTGTACGCCGTCGCTGCGGTTAGGTTGGTGATGGCGATGAACGGATTGGCAGTGGTTACTACCAAGTCAAGGTTTGCTGATCCTGCCTCTGCATACCTCACCTGGATTTAATTATGATCAATGATAATAGTATTTAAAATGATGATGATGATGGATGATGATAATAATAATAATAACAATAATACTACTACTACTGCTACTAATAATAATAATGATAAAGATAATAATAATGATACTGATAATGATAATAATTATAATGATAATAATGATAATGATAGTAATAATAATAATAGTAATAGATAATGATAATAATAATAATAACAATAACAATGATAATTATAATAATTTTCCCTATAATTGTAAGTTTTGATCACATTTGTTATTAAAAGTAAAATTAGCCAGTCATACCTCAAACCTGGAATATTCCGTGTTGTCAGGCAACGTCCATTGGAGGGTCACACTGCCTACTGATGGGTTTGTACTGGAGCCTGTTGGAGTCTCAGGCTCTGTTATATTAAGACAATGCACACACACATAGAATCAGTTTAAAATGTTTAAAAGTATATATTATCATAATTATGGGTTATATTCTCCATCATGATGCCCTCTTAGATTCTTTGGCTGTGTAATATCCAGATACACTTACACGCAGGAACATAAACAAGCAAAGGTATAGACTATAATCATTACATGCAGAATAAAAAATGTTATTTATATCATGTCCCTTATTCGATTGACCATGTTGGTTGACTGTCTGGCTCTGTAATATCAAGATGCACGCACATATAAACAAACAAATTTAAAGGTATAGATTATTATCATTACAGGCAGGTTGCGATGCTTATATACAATAATGTACAACATTAACGTACCAGAATCCACCCAGTATCGAGAAATGAACAACTTACTACTTAAAAAGTGGGCGGATTTCAAATTAACAACTTATTAACCCATTTCCTTTGAGATCCTAAAATCTCCATAGACTTTGTACACAACCCACTCGGTTCCCGTAGTCAAGGGGTTAAAACAGAGGAGTACATAATAAATAGACCTGGAAACAATACATAAAACTTACGTAAGAGGAAGAGGGCAGATTCCACATCTTCGCTAGCGATGACTTCCTGGTTTGCATCAACGATGACAGACCTCTTGATGGCTTTGTATTCCCTGCCTGCAATCAGTCCGGTGTGGAGCTCCCATTGTCTCCTGTCTCTGTGAACCCCTGCAAAGGTTGAAATAATACAAATGATGATGGCGATGATGATGATAATAATAATGATAATGATAATGCTAATAATAATGAAAACGATAATGATGATGATAATCATACTTCAACTACTACTGCTACTGATAATAATAATGATCAAGATCATAATCATAATAGTAATCATAATAATTATAGTAATAATAATAATATTAATGATAACAGTGATAATAACATCAGGATCAAGATCAATTTCATTACAGACGAGGAAAAACACAGCCAAAATAGATGACTTTCTGAATGGGAAAAGAGATTTAATATTGATCATGATTGATTGCATAACTAAACATAGCAAATATTGAGGACATACTGAGTGGGAAAAATGGTTTCATAAGATCAAGATCGATTGCATAATGAAATACAGCCAATATTATTGACTCATTGATAGGGGAAAGAGGTTTCATAGAATACATTTCAATTTAATAACAGACAAGGATACAAACACAGCTCATATCTAGGACTTACTGATTGGGAAAAGTGGTTCGCTAGGATCGAGATCGATTTCGTAATAGTCGATGTTCTCTTGGCCTTCAGCTGGATACTCCCAGGTCAGTGTCACTTCCCGTGTCCCAATAAACTGCTGCAGGACTTGTAGGTTCTGTGGCCTATCAGGCTCTGAAAAAAAAAGGAAATATAAGAATAGGATATTAGAAGAAAAACTTGCGACATAATGGAACACATTTAATAGTTCTCCTGTTTTTTCCCTTAATGTTGTAAATGTCAAGAAGTTCATGGTATACTGCAGAAAAATGGCAGCTTCTTTTTGTCACATTGTAAATGTCAAGAACTTCATAATTATAGATCTCTGTAGAAATATTTAATCAAAGCAATATAAAAAGCAATAAGATCACTTTAACAAAAACAAGGCAAATTAGAAAAGTATATACTAAACCAAGTTAAAATTAAATCAAATTATTAAAATCACAGCTAATTTTAATAAAATGCATTAAAATAAAATAAAAGCAATCCCAAATCAAATGAAACAAACACAAGTCAACTCAATTTCAAACCTGATCAAAGGAAACTAATAACAAAACAAACCAAATCAAATTAAATCAAATCAAACAGGTCAATACTCACGAGTGTGTGTCGTGAAGATGATAGGTGTACTCAGTTGGGCAGTGTCGTCATTCCCGCTGCGCGTGCGCAGAGTAAACGTATACTCCGTGCCCGGTCGAAGGTTCGTGGCGACGAGAGATGAATCGAGGAAGACGGGGAAAGTGGGACCTGTAGGACGGACAGTCACATGGTAGTGTTCGTCTGGACCGTTTAGGTTATTGTTGTCCCAGTCCAGTGCAATTGTGGTGGTGTTGCGGTACGTCACGCGCACTCCTCCTTCAATCGGCAGTGGAGCTGTGGGAGGAGAGATTTAATTTAATTGATTTTATTTGATATTAATTACTTTATTTTTTGTACATATTCTAAATTGTATTGTATTTGTTATGCAGGTCGAATGTTATAATGATCAACGATTGTAAATGTTTTTGATTTGAAGCAATAAAAAGAATAAAAAAAGGAAAAAAAAGAAAGAGATTTAATTTAATTTTGTTTATATCCACATATTTTAAAATGAGAGTCAATATAGGGCCTAAATTTTTGATCCTAGCAGAATCTTCTTCAGAGGCTATATTTTAAGTATGAAAATAGGACAATACAGAAACAAACAAAATGTCCAATGCAGCAATATCAAATAGTATGGAGATACAAGAAGGAAACAAATTAATTTGCTGCAAAAGTGTCAGGTCATTGATCAGAAAGTTAGTTTCATATCATAATCCATGATTTTAATTGATTTGCTATGAAAATATCACACATCATTCTGAAGAACCTTACAATGCAGATATTGGTATATGATTGAAGTCTCACACATCACTTTCGGAGCCTTATATGAAGTTTAGGTATCACTTCAAGGGACAAGAAATACTATGACTCGTGTGTGCGGACGTTACTCCTGCCATATGTGACTGGATATAGCATAACACACACTTGTCTGTAATTCATATTTCAAAGAAATAGGCATTATAAGTTCAAATAATGCATATTAAAGACTTAT
Source organism: Echinarachnius parma (assembly GCA_037951105.1). Taxonomy (NCBI): domain Eukaryota; kingdom Metazoa; phylum Echinodermata; class Echinoidea; order Clypeasteroida; family Echinarachniidae; genus Echinarachnius; species Echinarachnius parma. Next base: position 90,402 of record JBAMJV010007886.1, read on the forward strand.
GCTAGTAACATTGAAACAATTATCTTTGCCAAAATACTGTCCAATGTTTTAGAATTAAGAAGGCCTGTCTCACGACTTGAATATTTTGAACCAAAAATGCAGGGTGTCGCTTTATCCAGTGACATATATCAATGGATCATCAATACATATTTGGCATGCCAATGATCATGGAGATCAGCACAGAGAGGATTGAAGGGAACCACCACTCAAAAATAATATTCTTTTAAAAGAAATGTAATAGTTTTAATAATCCATTCTACCAACAAGTTAGGGAAAATGGGTTTCCAGACAAATTATATAATTTGAAAACCCATCACGATACTAAGGTAATTGTTCATGGGTCTGCGGATGAAGACTAGTCCATTGTCTAGGACATACGCGTCTACCGTGTTTCTATTGTCTCCAGACTTATGCGGGTATATAATTAGCACACTTGCAAACATTTGGCGCTTACATCGGCCCTGTTTGTTACTTGAGTTTTGGTAATTAATTGTACTCTTTATGACATACGCAACCCCTTACAAGTGTTAGACATAAAAAACATATAACCATGTGTTGTTCTTTGTGTGGTGGTCCCCTTTAAGGGACAAGAGAGACTACATGTGCATGCATTACTCACGTGTGCGGACTCTAATCCTGCCGTATCCGTGGTTCGTCAAGACGCCGTTGAACATCGTCTCCAGTGTTACAGTGTAGAGTCGGCCGGGTTCCAGCCCGTAGATCAAAAGCTGGTAGGTGTTGGAGCTTGCGGATATGATGCGTGGCGACTGTTGCGATACGCGCGATGAATCATACGGGTCGTAGCTGACGCGATACTGGTTGAAGCCGCTGACTTCCAGCCGCGGCCATTGAACCGTGAATTCGTTGTTCGTGATGGCAGAAGCAGTGAGGCTGACACTGGTGCCTTTGATTGAGTAAACAAAATATTTGACAAAAATAGTTTTAGAGAAAAATGGTGACTGGGTAGTTGTCACACTGGTCATAAATATGTGATGTTTGAATTTACCAACATCTACACATGGCTAGTGGGCAGAGTATTGATTATGCTATACCTTACAATATTTAAAGCAAACACTGTGATTTTTATTGAGAAAAAATAAACAAAAATCAAACAATTACAAAACAACTAGAAACACTGATAACAAGTCATATCAGTAATAGGTGATTATCGCTTAAACCCTTAAACTTGTTATGTAGACACGGCACTTGAACTCTAAATTAATTTGTGAATTCAGTAAGAGTAAGACGCATAAAACAATGAGGCAGTCACAATAGAACTGATCAATCAAACAAATCTCACCACTCTCCCGACTGATGGCGCCGCTCAAGAGATTGGAATCCCCAACGAGTGCGTAGACGCTAAACGTGTACTGGGTCGACTCCATCAGCCCACTGATAGTGAGTGATTGCTGCGCGGCCGAGCTGTCGTGAGCCATGAAGAATCCGGACGGAGGGCTACCGATTGATGAAGGCGTGTAATCAACGCGGTAACGGGAGACGCCTCCCTCAGATGGTCGCGCCCATGTGATGGTGATGGAGTTGGCATTCACGTCGTTGATAAGGAGGTTGGTTGGTGGGCTGGGCCCTGCAAATTTTAGACAAGGGGCATTTATGAGCATAAAGGTTCATCTGTATTGGTAACATTTTAAACTTTTGATCACTAAAGCGTTGAGACCCAACTTGCCTCTGTGGCGTAGCGATCAATTATCTCGGCATAGACATTCGGAAACTTGAATCCCCAACAAATTTTGTTCAAGCATTTTTATGATTCCAAGATTTTCCTCCAAGCACAAATGCAATGCGTTATAAATATTTCTCATTCTAACCTAAATCATTTTTTGAGCCAAGGCCTTATTCTAAACATAAACAATACATTTTTAGGTAGGACCCTTATTGTCACAAAAATATTCTAACAAATAAAATATGCGTAATATATATACAAGGCTTACTTGCATATTGCTGTATCTTCTCTTCTTGTTTCTTCATTCTCAAAAACAGAATAATGATCAGTCATACTCCATGATAAATGTGACCGGCTATATCAAAACCCGGCACTTGTCGGTAAAAATCAAAATGTAGATTTTCATACTATTACAAAGGCCTCATCACTAGCTTTCATTTGATCCTTTGTTCTAACTAATTTCTCACTAATTGGCAAAGATATGATTGTTTCAATTTTACAGTTTAAATTTGACAATCATAGGTATTTTACACACATTGTGTGAACTTAAAATGCATATTTCTTCAAAACATGAATTACTGAGAAGTGCCAGGTTTTGCTTTAGCCAGTCACAAATAGTTATTGAACATAAGCATTTGTGTATACGAATCACCTGTCTTCTATTTGAACAGTCAATTGAGGGCCTAAGTTATCAATCCTAGCAGAATCTTCATCACATAAATATCAACACAGATCTTTTCAAATTAATACAAATTTGTGTTGTTTTATATTACATGCATATTATACAACCACTTTGAAATATACTTACTTGTATATTGCGGCCTCTGCTGCCTTATTCCGATCGGTGTTACAATCGGTGTTACATAGATTGTGTAGAGAGTGCCTGGGGTAAGTCCGGTGAATGTGTACTCTCCCACACCGGGGGGCGTTGTAATGGGCATTGTAATGGACGCCGCTGGGTTGTAGCTAATCATGTGGCTGCAATTTAAGAGATAACACGACAATAATGAAAACATCTATATCTTAGACAATGAAATAGTTAGCACTTTGCCTCTGCAAATTAACCCTAACCAGGCCCGGGGGGGGGGGGGGGGGGGGGTGGAATCCACCCTCCACTTTTCGCGCGACGCGCGCAGGTATTGCCGCGCAACTTCTTGAGTTTTTTCATTGAAGTCTTACGCAACTTTTGAGACCAAATTTGCTACGACCGAGTATACCGTTCTAAAGTCACATGACCTTTTGTAAGTGAGCGTCGGCCCGAAAATCGCAAAATTTTGTGATTTGTGTACAAATCCTATGGAAATTGATTTCTTCCTAGAATAGACAAACGTTCATTATTTTTCATTCTAATTACTGCAATCATTTAATTTGGGGCTAAAAATTGTTGGATAATGGTCAATAATTCATTCCATTGAAAAAAACAATACAAAACAAAAATTGATAACAACAAAGAAATACATAAGAAATTCCAAAAACAAAGAAATACATAAGGAAAATTTAGGCTGTCACAATTTTTAATGTTCAAAACCTGTTAATTAAGTCATAAAGAATATTCATTCACAAAATTAGCATATTCTGAGCAATATTTAGTGATTTACAGACTGAAAGGGGATTTCTGCATAAATTTGCATAATTAATAAAAAATGTGATTATTTTCAAAAAAATAACAACGCAATCTTGTAATTTTGCGGCTGCCACGCATTCGACGGCCGAGATCTCGGGGGGGGGGGGGGGGGGGGGGGGGGGGGTGGATCCACCCCCCCCCCCCCCCCCCCCCCGGCCAGAGCATAGCCAAAATAACCCGGCCTGGTTAGGGTTAATTTAAAAGAATACTGGCCTCAGTGTTGATTCTTACCCTGCTAGTGAACTTTATAAATGCATTTGTATTCAAATTTTCAACTTTTAAATTTATTTGTCCACTTATAAACAACAAACATTAAATGCTTGATTAAAATGAACATACAAAACAAAAGAGGGGGAATCATTAAAAACACATGTACAAGGCTTGTGAAAATGATCACTTGATTGCATAAAAAAGATACAATACTTTAACGTAATCACAATAGAACAAGTAATTAAACTATGAGCAAAATAAGAAAGCAAAACAAAAAGAGAAAATTATTTGCATTACCTTACGCTCGGGTCAACGATGACCCATGTGAAGCGGATGGAGACATCTCAACATCTGACGGGGCGATGCTTATATCTCCTGGATCGCCAATCGCTATTTAAAAAAAGAAAGAAGAAATGAAATATATTTTTATTTGTCAAAGAAAATAATAATGCACAATTTTGATATTCATACAGCATTCGGATGAAATTCAGCAAAATATTACGAATTATACCCCAAAACACATATAAACCATTTTTGTAATTTTTGAGATAGATTCCAATCATATTACACAACAGATTGTATTTTAAATGATACCCGACTTATTACATATTAAGGTAACATTTTGAAGACATGATCAAAAGAATCACACATGTACACTCATACAATTGTGCAATGGAAAGATTTTACTTGCTTTTCTTATCATATGTTGGAGATAGACATATCATATATGCATATCAAATTGTACAGTATATTTTTTGTTTAGTTATGAAATTGATAATACTTTATACATGTACATGATTGTGATATTGTTGCCCTGATGCAAATGCATCTGTTCTGTTCTGCTGAATGTTTAACATTATTTTTGAATTGGTTACAAGCAGTTGCAAATGTTCATTGGGGCTATTGTTCATAATCACATTTTATATCAAAAAAATAATACAATTATTCAATGGCAAGTTTTATTCTTACGCGTTTGCTGAATCTGAGTCAAGTCTGCACTGTAGCTGGATCCTGCGAGAGTTATGACCGACACAAGGTAGTTGGTTTGGCTCTGCAATCCAGTCAGACTGAGAGTTGTTGCACCTGTGTTGAAGGGAGATTCCTAGAAAGAAAATAAATATTGTTAGCAACAAAAAAATAATGGTGGCTACATATATTGCATGTTCCGTCATGAAATGAAATGAGCCAAATAATTCCCTGGACTTCCCTGGAAATTTGAACCCGAGACCTCTTGATTGCTTAATTTAGAGAATGAGAATGTGGGTGAATTAAGAGAATAAAATCATTTCATGGCCTAATAAAGGAAGCTCTGGTTTTACTTACCACAGCACCGCTAGGGTAGTGGCAGACCTTGTAGTTATTAAAGGCTCCAGAGGGCGCACTCCATGAGGCTGTGATTAGCTCCTTGGCGGGAACAAGTTGAAGATTGCTAACGGCGTTGGGCCCTGGATATCGTACGAATAATGAGGCTATCAATTAAACAGTCAAACTTGTGTAACGCGACCATATATATAAAAGGGAAACAAAAAAGTGGCCACTGGTGACAGGTGACTTACATGTATATAGACAGATTCCATGTCATTGATTTCCTTTGAAGGGGATTTAATAAATGTACACTTATCTAAAACATTATATTATACCGATGCGCATTCTACTATAAGGCCATGAAAAATAAATTGTTGGATTGGCGTAACCCGCCTGACCCTAAAAATACCGGCGCTAATGCACGCCGACCCTAGAGGTTTTTTTCTGAATTTTATTTTTTTTAAAAATAAAAAAATAAAAAAATAAAAAAAATTAAAAATTGCAATAGAATTTGGAATTTCGATGTGTTATGTGTGTGTTTTTGTGTATTTGTGCTGACAAAAAAAAAAAAAAAATCCCGACCGACCTACCCTAATTTTTGGTTGCCCGTTACGCCAATCAAACAATTTTTTTTTTTTGGCCTGAGGTATATTATTACCCTGGCTGTAGCTGAGCTGCCTTGCATTCGCATCAAGCATTACAAGTAATAAATTCCTGCCAAATATCTATTCAATGCACCTGAGTTGAAAGCAGCAAAGATGGATAAAGTGTCTTGCTGAAGGACACACAAGCCGCGGTTGGGAATCAAACCCACTTATATTGAAAGACGAAGGCATGAACCTACAGTATATACCCCACAGCAATGCTCAAAATTAGCACAGGCAAACTGGCCCGGGGACACTAAAAATCATCACTTTCATCACTTTCAGCAACTAACAGAGTTGCTCAATATTTGTTAATAATAATAATAATAACTTCATTTATATAGCGCTGTTTGCAACAAAAAAATGATACAAAGCGCTTTAAAAAATGCAAAAACAAAACACAAATACAACAAACAAACAAAGAATAAACAGATACATAATTACAAATACAACCCTGCAAATTGTACAAACAGCAACTTTAAGCACAATTCAATAAAGAGGGCAACCAAATAGATGGCCCCTGTTGTTGACAGGGGCCACCATACTCGTGTTTCGGGCTACTAGAATATGAGAAATGTAGTCTTTTACTTGCTTGACTGGACCAAAAGGCAAACATATCATTTCTAGCATTGTGTTATACAGTATGTATGGTTTCAGGGTGCACTTGTTCTCGAGCACAACAGTACCTGCTTGGGCAATACAACAAAATTCTAAAAAAGTTTTTAAAAATGTTCTCGGTTAGCCAATAGTAACTTACTTGTGAACACTGTCCGTGATACAGATGCGGACACATCTCCCTGCTGGCTCACTGTAATGGTGTACTCCGTCCCCGGGTCAAGTCCGGTCAACTGGCGTATCCGGCTCTCTCCCCTAGCCACCAGCGTGGTGGGGGAAGCACCCCCTGGGGCTGGGGTGTAGCTAACGAGATAGTTGGAGAATGAACCCGTGCCCACTAGCCATTCGATGGTCATCGATGTTGTACCAACAGCGGGGACGCTGATTTGAAGAGGTGAGGCAGCCACTGTGAAAGAGAGAAAATTTTAATTTGATTAGTTTAAAGGGATCTAGTAACTTTGTTGACATGTGCAAAAAGTGATGAATGGTTGATGCAATGTATATTTTTGTTATCTCTATGTCTACAGGGTATTGTGTGAAAATTTCAAGTCAAATGGACATTGCATGGCCAAGTAATGAGCAAAAGTGCAAAGTGATAGTCACTAACTCACTGCACTCACTTTGTACACAGTAAGAAAAACTCCACCAGAGTTTTTCTTATCTGAATACTTCGATCGTACATATCTTTGTAAAGAAAGGGAAATTTGAAAAACCGAAACCTGTCCCATGATTTTATTGGTAATACGAATACAACAAGGTATGAGGGAACAGCTAGAATTACAATTTTATTGTGAGGATTTGGACAATGTTACGAAGTCCCTTTAAAATTTGTATTCATATTTAGCACAAGGTTGAGGGGGCACATTTCCACACATAATTTGACAACATTACAAACAAACAAACAAATATGATGGAGAAATACTTTTACAAATATTAAAAGAGATACACAGGGTTGTGGGCCCAACAATTAGCATTCACCCAAATCAGTCTAACTATGCTACGCCACTGATCATTTGTTCATATCCCAATCTTATTTGTCCAATATTTATATCTAAATTGAAGGACTTACCTAGACTTAATCTTATTCCTTGAGTGTTTCATATATGGTATTTACAAGGTGCAATACCTAAAGCGATACCGATCAACAATTGGAGGGGACTGTGCACACACGTGTACATATTATGCTTGCATCATCTTCTTATATCAACATATATGATGATGTTGATGATGATGATGATGATGATGATAGTGATGGTGATGATGGTAATGACGATTATGAAGGTGATGATGATGATGTTCAGTGTGATGTCGATGATGATGGTGGTGATGATATTGATGACGTTGATGAGGATGATGATGATGTTGATGAGGATAATGTTGATGATGATAATGACGATAATGATGATGAAGATGATAATGATGATAATAATGATTTTGATCATAACGTGATCATAACTGTTAAAGACAATAACAATTAAGATCAAACCGTTATTAACATTATGCATTTTCACTTCAGATCTCTTTCTCACCCGTGCTTGCAGTGACCGTCGAGGGCGCACTGCTCTGCGCGCCTCGATACCACGCAACCTCTACCACATACTGGGTCCCTGGTTCAAGCCCTCTGAACAACACCTGCGGACAGGCTGACCTGGAGACCAGGACCTCCTGCAAGACAGGGCTGCTCAATGCGCTGCCCCGACTGATCCTTGCAGTGTAGCCGTTGTAGGACAGGGGATCTTCGGACGGGGGCATTATGGAGAGGCGGATTTCGGATGCGGTCCGGTCAGTCACAGTGACGCCCAGATTGCCGGCAATCAACACTGATGAAGGTCAGAAAGAGATTTTTAGATGTATTGCGGGTGACAACAGTATTTTATATTGATTTATTATTATCTCATATTATCTTACAAGTGATTAGTGCTAAAAAATATCAATATGATAAATAGAGTTTATTCAGAAAATGCATGTATACGTAGATTGTTAGATAGTATGATATTTAAGGTACTTGCCATTTAGATAATTATACTGTACATGTAATTTATATCGCTCAATAATCACTGCTTCATCTGAGCTGGGAGAAAGGCTATTCATCATGAACTTCACGCAGCATACAATTATAACACTTTGGTAACACATTCATCGTTAGTCACAATAGCTAAATAATTGTGTGTATTTGCCGTATCAGTTGCCAAGACGACCACAAAATATGACAATTCAAGACCCCCCACAGTCACTGTATATTCCAAACTGGAAGTAATGCTAATAATTCAAACCTTGAGCAGAATACGATAATCACGTTTTACAACAAAAAACATGTTCATTTGTTATTTGGTTACAGCTGAATACTCTCTCGTACTTGAGGTATCAGTTGCCCAGACAACTACATAATTTGAACAAAATCAAAACCCTCACAGTCAATGTTTATTCCAAGCTGGAAGTAATGCTAATTATTAAAAAAAAAAACATTAATTTTTATAACAGTTAAATACTCACGTGTGCTTGCAGTATCAGTGTCCGTTATAACTACAGCGTTTGATGCATCAAGACCCTCTACGGTCACCGTATATTCCGAGCCCGGAGTGAGACCGGTCATCACAAACCTCTGGGACGAGATGGTCATCGAAAAGCCGGCATAGGAGACCCTGTAGTTGGCAACATTTCCCAGCGTGGGGGCGCCCCATAGAACCTCGATACTCGTGGAAGTGATATCGCCAAAGAAGATTGTCAGGCTCCCGACACCTATGGAAACATAACGCAATACACAAATTTCAATCATTTATTCATTAACCCTAATCCCACTGGGTTATTTTGGTCACTTGAGTCCACTGGGGGGGGGGGGGGGGGGGGGGCTGTTTTGGCCCCCCCTCAAATCTCGGCAACGAATTGACCGATCGACTTGAAAATTGGCACACACGTAAAACAAGTCAAGTAGAATAAGAATATGAAAAGAAAAAAAAAATTGGACCATTATTTTTTTTTTTAGTAATTAATTAAAATTTTGAATATGCACATTTTTGACGAATTTGGGAAAAAATTGGGATTTTCATCTAAAATCAAAAGAAATTACAGGATTTCTTCAGGTTTTCTGTAAAAATACTTTCAAATTATGTTATTCATCATATCCATGTTTTTTATGGTGATAAAATATATCACTAATTTGCATAAATATGCAAATTAGTATTCCCAGATTTATCCACATTGTTTTCATTCTTATGTATTTTATTGTTTTTTTGTTGTTGTTTTTTGTTTTTTTAAGAAGAATTTATCTCTGAAGTGTATGAATTCAACTAATAACAAAGAAATAATCCAAATTATAATTCAAAGTAACAATTATAACAGATTTGGAGTTTACATGGCATCGGATATAGGAATTACATAGAAACCTGTACAAAAATTACATTTTTTTGTGACGGACGAGCAATTATCGACCTCTAAAATCAGTTCTACAGGTCCGACCGGGGTGAATTATATATCAAAACATGCGGGAGACTTGAGAGAAAATATTCATGAAGTTTGAAAGTGAAATTCCAAACGGTCTAGATGCACGTCGAAAAAAAAGACAGGGGGGGCCAAAAAGGCCCCCCCCCCCCAGTGGGATTAGGGTTAACCACTTGTTCAAGACGATTCTATTTCAATATAACCACCATCTTAGGCCTTGAAAATGCATTCAGTTAACAAGAATGTATTCTTTACAAAAAAGAAATTACAGAAACAATCTTCAGCAGAAAGAAAAACTCACTAATTGTTTATGGCTCTGCCCCCGTACACTAAAAAGACTGATTGTGTACTATGTGCATGCCCAGACGTTTGTGATGCTAACAAATATTATAGGATTATTCTATAAAATAAAAGGAAAACTCACTGATAGTGGATGTCGCTGTAAGGGCTGAAGTCTGCACTCCGCCGCGTACACTAGCAAGACTGAACGAATACTCTGTGTCCGCCAGGACATTTGAGATCTCAAGCCTGCTCCATGTCTTTGGAACTTGGACGGCCGTTGCGGGTAAACCGACGGTCGGCGTGTACGAAACCAAGAAGTAGTCGAAGGAGTCACGTGCCGGTAGCGACCAACTAAGGACAAACTGGTGGTCTGACATGGCGTCAGGTGTTGCCTGGAAACCGCTGGCAAGGGGGATGCTTGAGTCTTCCACTGAAAGAACAGAAATGGGTGTTATGTTTTAGTATAATCTTTATGTATCTAATTTCCATTTTCTTTGCTCATTTTTCATTATTTTATATCATACACTTCTGGTAAGTTTCCTTATGTTTGAAATAATATATTTTGTTATGAATATCTTCATCATTTTACATGATCCCTCACACTTTCCTTACAAAAATTGATTTTTATTTTTCTTAGGCTCGTGTCAAGTTTATATAATGTTGCTTCTGACAATTCTCAACATCAATAGGGGTTTCATGTGAAGGAGCTACTACTACCAGGGTATTTTTTGCTCAAAGACCACAATACTGAACACAACCATCTCACACAACCTGAAAATGTCTAATAGTTGGCATGTTCCAACCAGTGGAAGATAAAAACAGTACAAAACAGTTCCCTACAAGATTTTGGAATCCCCTTTCAGGAGACACAGAACCTGCCTGGTTTCTGCAGGCAATGGGTTTAACAACCCATATACTACCTAAAACAAACCTGTTAATTGTCTAAAATAATGCAGTATATAGTTTCAAGTGTCAAGAAAAAGAAAGAAAGAGGATAAAAAAGATGAAAGCATCGGTTGCTTACGTGTTGTCACGGTGATGGTCTGCTTCTCGCTCTTAGACTCGGATGGTATAGCTGTTACCGCGGCAACGCTGATGACGTAGAAGCTTGTGGGGTTGAGTCCTGTGATTTGGTACATGGTGTTGGACCGTCCTAGTACTAACTGGGAGGAGGTGGACCCATCAGCAGGTGAATAGCAAACCTAAATGAACAAAAAAAAAAAACACGTTTTAAATATCAAAACAAAAATAATACAAATGGTAGGACCTGTCTAGTGGCCACCTGCCAATAGCAGCCAACCTGCCAATAGTGGCCGGGTTGAGTTCCAAGATTTGGTACCTGGTGTCTAGTACAAGCCGTGCAATAAAAAAAATACATAAGGCTTCCTCCCCAATAATTTTGCATTCCAAACAAGTATTCTGGGCATGCTACGCCACTGGATCTAGGCCAGTATATATCACATTCATATAATAGAGGTTTCTTACCTCATAAGAAATGGCCTTCGCATCTGACGACGCTGCCCAGTTGATATCAATGCTTGTATCCGTCAGTGTAGTCAATACTGGAACACCAGGTGCCCTTGGCCCTGTAAATGAAAAGTTGAAAGGTATCTACTGTAAACCTGGTAATCTTTGTGTATATTCATCATCATCATCAATGTTTTTTCATTGTCATCATCATCTTCATTGTCATCATCATCATCACCATTATCATTGTCAATAATTGCGAATGAGTCGCTTTTGAACCATGCCAAACTGACTGATAATTAATATTGATTTATTTCTCTATTTATTTATCCATTTCCACATTTTCAACAAATTGTTTTTGTATAAACAATGCAGTTAATAATCTAATTCCAAGTAAATACTCTTTTATCATAGGAGTCAAACTGTTAGAAATCATAGATAATAAAAGAGACGCGTCCTGAAGAAGATGGTAGTTCCCGATAGCAAGCTGACCATGTATCATCTGCCAGACAACCGGTTGCTTACAATGTAACGCTGAGCCACAACTGTTTGAAATCATATTAAAAAACCCCCAAACTCACGCGTCCTGACGTAGATAGTGATTCCCGATAACAAGCTGACCGTGTACCGAGTGCCAGACAATCGGTTGCTTACAACGTAGCACTGAACCGCATCACCCGTAGCGGGGACAGTAACCGTTTCAGTAACCGTAACAGTTTCCGTGCCGATGGTGAGCGTGTAAGTTGCCAGGCCTTTAAAGGGAGACCAGAATACGGTGAAGCCTGATGTGGTTACTTCACCGAAAGTCAGCTCGCCCGAAGTTGTTGGGGCTGCGGGAAAATAATAGCATTCCAGAATAAAACTACATGTGCGTAACAAATGTTGGACCGCTGATAATAATAGTTGTTGGTGATACAACTACTATCGCTACTAATAATCAGAGTATCAATAATGGATATAATAATAACAATAATAATAAGCTTGATTGATACAGCACCTGATATGATACAATAATTATAATAAGACAACAAAAAATAACAGGTTCAATTTTAAAAAGCCTATATTAAACAATATTGACAATAACAATTAGAACAATAGTAGTAAATATAATAAAACTTATTACAATAACCATAACAGTATACGTATTTAATAAGTAATTAAAAATGAATAACTTGACGTATCAAATTTACAAAGGTTCAAATAATCCATGCTGGCCCCTAACCAGAAACAAGGAATTACATTTTTCTTTTGGAATTGCTCCACGTCTCCTGCCCACCCGATTATACATGTACATGTACAACAACAATTAAAAATGATGCATTATTCAACGTGGTTAAGATTTGTATACTGTATCACATATGCAGTGCCATCTTACCATCACCTTGTGCTTGGCGCTTTAGCTCAGTTTTATGTAGTGTGCACAAACCAGCCATGTTTAAAATGGTGATCCCCATTGTAGTATCCCGACCCTTCCCACACTTCCTGCAACTGCAGAGAGACTCAGACGATGGACCACAACTTTAAACAGTGTGACAGAACGGGTTGCACAGATGAAGACTTAGCCCTTGTAAATGAGATTGCCAACGCAGCCATCGAGAGATGGAAGAACTTACTTTAGGACCTTTGAATTAATCTTGATCTAATTAAGGAGACGCGAACGAACCCTTCCCAACTACAAGAATCAGTAAGCTAAAATACTTACGCGTCCGGAATGAGATAGGTACGGGATCACTAGTTGCGACGCCAGACTGCATTCTAATCAGGACCGTGTAGTCCGTGTCGGGAATCAATCCCGAGAGCTCGATCTCCGGGCAGGCATCGGCGGGGAGGGTCACCTCAAACTGGAGAGGTGTGCCTGCCCCGGCACTCACTACACGGCGGGTCAGCGTGTAGGAAAGATTTATTGCCCTTCCGGGGCCCGGGGTGACAGAAATCTTTGCGGTGTGCGGACTGAGGTTGTTAGGATCGATTCTAATCGTTGGGTTAGATGGTTCTAGGAGAAAAGGAATAAAGACATTTTATTATCTATTTTTCAATTTTTTTTTTCAACATTAGATATTTTTAAAAGAAATTTGAAGACGTTTTATTTTTTGATGTAGGTTATTGGAGAGGTTGTAAAGCGCATTGATCAGTTTTTTTATTGGAAATGCGCTATATAAAAACGAATTAATATTACTAATATTTTGCTTATTATTTAAAGATTTAATTTGTCTATTTTGTCAATGCTTGGAGTGACAGAAATCTTGGAGTTGTGTGCATTTAGGTTGTTAGGATTGATGATAAATGGTTCTAGGGGGAAAGAATAAAATGATATATAGCATTTATAGATCAGTAAGCCATGTATCTAAGTACCCCAGTCAGAGGTTATTCATTTATTTATTTATACATGGTTTTTATTGTGAACATGTATGGCAGCAACCAAGCTAAATTGCACCTGCTAAACATTCAATTAAATCAGACGATGTCATTCATATCAGCACAAACCATAATTGCAAAGTTTAAATTACATGTATATTTACATTATTTTAAATTCAAATATTTAAAAAATGTTACCTTTTAAAAAGGGGGTTCAAAAACATACCATAAGACAAAGATGATGATAATGATTAATTACATTTCTTACACTTGTCTAAATAGTCATTAATTCATTTTCACTTATTTTACAAAGAATACAATTTATAATGCTGAATTATAGAACCCTGCGTTATGATAATTAATGTACTGCAATTAAATTTATTTCAATATGTGTAGATACATGTATATAAAACTGGTATTGATTATATTCTTAATAACTGCGATTATAAAATTTCAATGCATAATATATAATATTTTGAAATGTTCATTATATAATCAATCAATATAATGAAGTATAAATACAAATATATATAAACAATACAAATTCAAAATGATTATCAATACATACATGTTAGACACTTTAAGCCCTTGGGATTCAAATGTGAATACTATACTAACTATTATTTTTACCAGAGAAAAAGTAATGGCATATTCGTCTATTAGGCCCCACCACTGCTATACTGTATACAGTACATAACCCTAACCCTAAACCCTAACCCTAACCCCAATTTGGTGGCTATACATGTAGGTGAGATTAGTGGCTATAGGTCAGATTTAGTGGCTATAGGTCAGATTTAGTGGCTATAAGTTAGATTTATTGGCTACATAAGTGTATACAGTATTGCAGTGGTGGGGCCTAATACACGATATTGCCAAAGTAATTAATGTATAAATCTAGAAGAATGCGGGCAAGTACATTTTCTGTTGGGGCCAGTAGAATTTGAATAATTAGAACTGTCCTTGCCCAAACAAGGAGTACAGAAAACAGTTAGTATGGAGGCTTGCATTAACACTTACTGAGTGTGTAGGTCGTCGAACCCAACGGCACAAACTCATTGGACTGGCCGATAGAGAATGAGAGTATGAGAGTGTGCTTCAGACCAGGGGTCAAGTTAGGAAAGACGGTCGACAGGCCTGGACTAACGATGACCAGAGAGGTATCACCACCGTCGGGGACATTCCGAAGTTGATAGCTGATGTCGTCTCCAGTGACGGCGTCCCATGATACGGTGAGTGTTCGTCCGTTCTCTACTACAGTCAGCACCCTCGACTCTGCATGGACAAATGATCAAGTCTTGGTCATAATAACAATAATAAAAATAAAAATAAAAGAAATAGAAATAGTAGAACTAATAATACAAATAATAATAATAATAATAATAATAACAATTATAAGAAGAACAACAATAGTAAATAATTTTGCATAACTTGACAAGGGCCCCGTTGCAGAAAGAGATACAATCGATTGTAAGTTACGATTGATCGTAAGTCAGAAAATTTACACGTTTCAACCAATCAGATTTGCGCATCTAGAACACGTGATCTGACTTACGATTAATTGCAACTTACAATCAATTGTATCTCTTTCTGCAACGGGCCCCTGGAGAAATAATTGTCTCCCCCTCACACATAAATGGACAGAAAACAAAACAAAAAGTAAATATCTTTGAATAACTTGACAACGGTGAATAATGTTCTCCCTTACAGGTAAGTGGACAGATAAAACCCCAATTAAATTAATTATGCACAAGTTGACAAAGATAGATAAATCTCTCCCCGGCTTACGAGTTGTGAAAGTGGTGGTTGCCGGATCACTGATTCGCTCCAAGCCGCCGCTAGACACCGCCGCTTCCACCCTTACGCGGTACAGAGAATCCGGTGAGAGCGCGTCAAACGTCTGTGTCGTCTGACTCGAAGGAACCGTGTACGGCGTCCACTCCGGATCCCCGTCACGTTGCAGGTAGACGTTGTAAGAGCCCACGTTGCCGGGTCCAGGAGCCCAAGAGAGGGTGGCGATGGACTGAGAGATTGAATTGACGGACAGGCTTAGCGGCGTAGAAGGCACTGTTCAAGAATGGAAAGCAGAAAACAAATATGATTTGCGCGATCAAACTCACGGACAAGACAGACTTGGGTAGTGAAAAGGTAGCAAAATACTAAGTGAATGAATATGTTATGATGGAAAAAAAGCCATTGCTCACATTTTACAAATGTACACAGGCAAGAGAGAATTTCATGTTTGTGTTAAACATTATAAACTCATTAATTTTCACTTTTGAATTCATGCGCCTGAAATATTTCATTTTCTGAATAACAACGCTTGATACGCAATGAGCAGGTCATCCTTTAAAGGATAATATAATGTGTTATATGATAATTTTTGGGGGTTAAATTACAAAAATGGCGTTTTATGGTCCTTTGCATATAAATACATCAATTTCATACCCGTCAAAACGGTAGCACTGTCCAATTCACTGGTCCCGGTTACGGAGACGGAGATCGTGTAAACGGTGCCTGGGTCCAATCCGCTAAAGACGATCACTCGCTGCACGCTCAGTGAACGGCTTATCGTCCTAACGCCCACAAGCCTGATCTCGTACGACTGTGCCACAGGGTTTTGTGTAGCGCCCCAAGATATGGTGATCGTTGACGGTGTCACATCTTGGACAGCGATTTCTGCGGCTCGGTAGTTCACTTTAAAAAAAGATAATTTTGATAGCAATAATAGTTATTTATCATTTGTATAGCTATAGAACATAAAGGCCTAACGCCTAAAAGCCTTATCTCATACTACTGTGCCACAAGGTTTTTGTGTAGCGCCCTGCGATATGGTGATCGTCAAAGGTATCACATCTAGTACAGCAATTTCTGCAGCTCAGTAGTTCACTTTAAAAAAAGATAATTTTTAAAGCAATAATTATATTTTTGATTTCATAGCCTCATAACATATAGTCCTCACGGCAGAAAGCCTTATCTCGTACAACTGTGCCCAAGAGCAGAGAGAGTGCACCTTAACTCCTTGACTAAGGAAAGCGGGTGGATTGTGTACAAAGTATATAGGGTTTTCCAAAACTCGTGGGGAACGGGTTAAGTGCTGGTTCGATTGTTGGTGTGTATCCGATGACAGAGGTAATACTCTCAGAAGAAGGCCCCCTGGGACAACAGTGCAAATGCACTAGAGAGGCTAACCTGTGTAAATAAAAGTCCAATCGCACCCGTCTTAGTGGCCACCTGCCTATAGTGGCCACCCAAATTATCCCCTGAAGAGAAAATCAGTGTAAGGGAACATGTCTATTGGGGTCACCTGTCAATAGTGGCATACTATTCTTGTTTCACTTACATGTAGGTGGTCACTATATTTGTTTTATTTTTTTAAATTTCCAATTATACAATAGTAACTAGGTCCGGCAAGCTCCGGCAAACTTAGCTTGCCGGACCTAGTTACTATTGTTAAGCTTGCCGACATAATACGCATATTATTTGCATACATTACAGAAGCGGTCTATTGATACATCACTTTAATGTGCACTCTCTCCACTCCCTTGGGAGCAGGTTTGACTGTATTTATGATTATCATACCTGTGCGAGCCTGAGTGGTAGATGAGCTAACCTCTCGCTCGCTCCCGTCTCCTGAGTAACTCGTTACAGTGACCAGGTAGTCGGTCAGCGGCATAAGGCCAGTCAGTGTAACCTGGCAAGTCAGATAGTCAGATGGACATTCATATGTTAGTCTTTTTATTAAAACATAACAAAAATAAATAAATATGGGGGTTTACAAGACAAAGAATAGTCTCATATTACATTTTCAGTTTAAAAAAACATGTATGTATATACATATAAAGGGGTTTACAAGACAACATATAGTCACATATACATGTATATTCAATTTTTAGAAATAAAATATGCAAGGAGTTTCCAAAACAAAAGATAGTCACATACATGTACATGTACATGTATTAAACTTTTAGAAATAAAAACATATGAAGGATTTAGAGGCAAATACATGTATCGATAAAGAAATCTTTTATACCCATATAAGACAATAAGGATTTAACCTGCTAAAATTGTTTAATCATCAGGAAATATTTGATAGTTCTAATCATATTTTAAAAACTGTATCTACATTATTAATCCATCACCTACAAAGACTATGAGAATTATGGAATCTTTCAAGTTTCAAGTTTCAAGTTTATTTTCCACAATTTGAAAAAAAACAATGTAAAATACAAAATACAAAAAGTGAAATATGTACAATGACCAAAAAACATGTATACAGACAAGATAAAAAGGAAGAGGAAGCAGGTTACAATATTCAGAATGTGGGGGGAATAACAAAGGCCTTGTGGTCTATCAAAGGTTTTTCCCAGGAATAAAAGATTTCAAATAAATATGATTTGGTGTATATCAGATAATTCAAGTTCCATAACGAATACCACGTACAAACAATACAGAATCTTGAAGGGAACAGATGAAGAAACAAGCAGTGGCGTGGGTGGGGGTATTTGAGGCACGTGCTTCCTCAATAATTCAACAAAAACAATGTTAAAATAAAGGGGGGGGGGAATCAGTTAAGATATAAAGACATTTATACAGTTTTGTGTTCCCCCAACAGTCCTAATGTACATCACCAAGAATGACATTGAATGTAAGAAATGACTTTAAACCAGTTAGTACTTACTGATGGATTGGCAGGGTCAGCGACGTAGAACAGGTCTGATATTTGGTAGGGGTCGTCGGCGCGTTGGAAGGAAGCATAGTAGCCGTCTACGTTACCACCCACTGGGCTCCAGCGTAGCGTCATGGAGGCTGCCTGGGGGGTCACCGTGATTGCACCGGGGGCAAGGGGCACTGTGATGACAATAACATATACCATGAATATTGAATCATAATAATTGTATTGATTGTAATTATGATAATAACAATAATACAAACATAGGCAGCCTGAGGGGTCAAAGTAAAGTCAGCAGGGGCAAGGGGCATTATGATTATGAAAATATTATAATGATGATAATAATAATAATAATAATAATAATAATAATAATAATAATAATAATAATAATAATAATAATAATAATAATAATAATAATAATAATAATAATAATAATAATAATAATAATAAAAAAAAAATAATAACAATAATAATAATAGAAATATTACTACTACAGATTCATTTACTGCTACACCAATCGTTTTTATGACGATCCTCTTTTAATAATTAACATAGAATATTTTAACAAAACAAAATTCATTATCTTATCACTCACAGGTTCTCTGCAAGACAGTGTCATTTGCAGCAACACCAGTGGCTTTTATGAACGTGAGGTAATTCCTTCCCGGGGTCAGGTTGTGAATCGTCACCGAGTTCTCGTTCAGAACGGTGCTCTGGTAAACGTACTGCCCCGTATTGACTTCCCGAATCTGTAGAGGGTAGATGAGAAAAAACACACACATCAGACGGATGAAATAAAGACTAATTAGTTTTAAATTAGTTTAAATCCTACATAAAAACTAGTTTGGGTTCACGTACTGACTCGTACTGACTTTCCGAATCTGTCAAGGGCCAGATTAAAAAAGAAAACATACATGTACATGTATAAGAAAACTTAAAGGGAACGTTCAGACGAATTCAAGCTTCTAATGATTGAAGCCAGATATTCTAGGTCACTAAACACAATTTTGTATGAAAAAAGTATGATTGTGGGTTCTTACAATTGGTTTTGAAATTCTAATGACACAAATTCGCGAGCAAGCTTGTTCTCTCCCACAATGCACCAATTTGTGACGCGAGAGACTCACTATGCGCCTATTTATGTTCTTTCACTGCAGCGAATGTGTTCTTTTGATCGGACCAATACAATGCTCGATCATGAATAGTTTAGTCCACGCTGCGCCACTGACCGTGCCTTTGATATTCAGATGTTTTAATCATAATATGAACTAAATAATTGTTATTAAGTGTTATATTTTGAACCCAAAACAATTTTCCATTGCACTGAGTTGGACCGACAAAATAATTAAATTGAATTTTACCTGGACGGTGTAGCTATTGCCCCCGACCACTGGCTGCCACTCAATGGTCATCGATGTCTGGTTCACATACTTGGGCACGATATCCAAGCCTGACGTACGACCTGGATGAAAAAAGGTTTGAAAATACTGCTGAAATAGCTTTACCTATTACAAAATTAGCTTGTGTACATACTCTTGATGAAAAAAAGGTTGAACATATTGCTTAAAATGGCCTTATATAATAAACAGAAACAGCCTGTGTAGAGCTTTTGATTCTCGCAAAGTCTTCATCAGAGGCAAAAATGCCATACAATTATTAAAATAATACAATAGTAATAATAATACAGATATACAAACATTTTAACTCGAGTGCCAAGCTCGCAATTTTGCGAGTCATAATACACACAAATGCCAGAGAGCATTACAATCCCTGGCACTTTAAGAGTTAAAGACTTATCCTTTCCTTTCAGCTATGATATATCAGTAAGGCAGTCATCACAGCTTCTTCATTATTTTATTTCACCCAGTCTAATCATGTAATGTATTTGATTCTAAATATTCTACATCTCTTCAGTTTGCACTGTCAATCATCATTATCATCACCATTGATTGCAACCCGTGCAGGATTATACATTGTAAGAAATAAATACCATTATAAATGTTATTAGAAAAGACTTCAGCACTTTGCATTCATTCATACATGTATAAGATTATGCTATGCAGAAGAAAATAAAACCCAATATAAATCTTGAAATGAACCAGAACGTCAATGACGTAGCGCTCATCCGCCATCTCGCAACATCAAATATCGCAAATTTCATGTGGTACACTTTTCAACTGGTCAAAAAATAAAAATTTGATGCCCTGGAAGGGACATGGGAAAAAATTTAAAAATAAAAAAATCAATTAAAAAAATCAAAATCAAAATAAAAATAAATAAAATAAAAAACAAAAACAAACAAAACAAACAAACAAACAAACAAAAAATAAAAAAAAACAATAAAATAAAAATTAAAAAAAATAAAAATAGAAAAATAAATACAAATTAAATTTAAAAAAATTTAAAAAATAAAAAAATAAAAAATTCACCATAATTAATGAATGGAGAAAAATTTCAAAATTCTGTGTATAAGTTTAGTGTACCAAAGTTAGCTCTACCAGATAAAGCAAACCAAATCAAAATCGGTCGAGAAATGAAGAAGAAGCATTTTTTGTGATTTCGAATAATTTGCATAAATTACCATAGATAATGAATTTCATGAATCTGTATAGAAGTTTGAAATCCCCCTCTTAGCCCTATCTTATGAAACCTAGCCCTATTAGATAAACCAAACAGAATGAAAATCGGTCGAGAAATGAAGGAGAAGAAGCATTTTTTGTGATTTCTGGAATAAATTTGCATAAATTACCATAATTAATTAATGGAGAAAAATTTCAAAATTCTGTGTAGAAGTTTAGTGTACCAAAGTTAGCTCTACCAGATAAAGCAAACCAAATCAAAATCGGTCGAGAAATGAAGGAGAAGGAGCATTTTTTGTGATTTTTGGAATAAATTTGCATAAATTACCATAATTAATTAATGGAGAAAAATTTCAAAATTCTGTGTAGAAGTTTAGTGTACCAAAGTAAGCTCTACCAGATAAAGCAAACCAAATCAAAATCGGTCGAGAAATGAAGGAGAAGAAGCATTTTTTGTGATTTTTGGAATAAATTTGCATAAATTACCATAATTAATTAATGGAGAAAAATTTCAAAATTCTGTGTAGAAGTTTAGTGTACCAAAGTTAGCTCTACCAGATAAAGCAAACCAAATCAAAATCGGTCAAGAAATGAAGGAGAAGAAGCATTTTTTGTGATTTCGAATAAATTTGCATAAATTAGCATATATAATGAATTTCACGATTCTGTGTAGAAGTTTTAAATCCCCCTCCTAGCCCTATCTTATGAAACAATCAGAATCAAAATCGGTTGAAAAATAACGAAGAAGAAGCATTTTGAAAATTGTGGACGGACGGACGGACGGACGGACGGAATGACGGAAGGACGGACGGACGGAAGGACGGACGGAAGGACGGACGGACGGACGCCGGACGCAACGCCATGGCATAAGCTCATCGGGCCCTTCGGGCCGGATGAGCTAAAAACAAAAATAAATCAAAAATTAACCCGTTTGGGATTGGTCCCGAAAATACTCTGGCTAGGGTCAATGAAGAATACAATGTTGTAGCAAAATCTTTCAGTCCCGAACGGGTTAAAGAACATAACTGAATAGTCCAACAAACATACTTGTTCCGGCACTCCTCGTAACCGTCGGACCGGTCTTGACCTCCCCGTCATAGTCAACGTACGACCGAAGTCGGACTTCGTAGTTGGTGCCCGGAGTCAGACCCTTGAGCGTCAGCGACGTCTGATGGCGGGGGGCGATGCTGTTCATCGGTGTGCGTCCGATCTCAAACGTGAAATCCGTTCCTTGGTACACCAGCTGGTAGCCGAAATACTGGCCGCTTGCGGGCGGTTGCCAGTTGATCGTTATCGAGGATGTTGTGATTGCAGTCAGGGTCACGTTTTGAGGAGAAAGCGGTGCTGTGTGCAAAACAAATTTACATATTCATTTACAAATACATTTTTGTATGAATTAGAGTGATGGGATTCAGGGAGTAGATCTGCCCAGTAATGTAGATATGAGTAGATATATAATAAATACGAATTCTCAAAATTACTTAAAACCTTATCGATTCATGTGCATTTATCATTTCATAAAATTTAAAACAACACGCCAAACATAAGTGCCCGTGATTAGTTGCATCAATTCTAAATTACACAACTATTTGCAAGATGTTAGATTTCTATTTCATATCAGTTAACGGTACTAAAACATAAACGCCTGTGTTTTTAGGCGGACACATCCGCCTGTATCTTTGTGTAGTGTAGCAGTCTAGCGTCATCTATTGTTGTGTTACAGAAAGTATAATGGCGATCATGAATCGAGAATAAACCAAGCAAAGTAAGCTGGAAAATTCCTTGTGCTAATCCATTATGTTCAACAGTCCTAATCAGTAGAATCCACGTTATGAACAATCAACAATTGAAACCACATAACATTACACTTTGCATGGTGGCCCCCTTTAATGGTGCATCAATATGTGGAGATGTTGAGTATAGAAAGTCAGAACGAGTTATAAAACTTACGTGTTACATAAGTGACATCGCTGGATAGGAACCGTTCGTTGGACGGTGTGATGGTGTAGAGCTCAAAAGAGTATCGCGTTCCTGGTTCCAGCTCCCTGATGGTAGTAGTTCCTGCAATGGTGGAGGTGATTGGCGAGACTAGGTCCCCATCCGCAGGAACGTAGAACAACTCATAGCGTAGGACCGGACCACTCTCCTCAGGCCAGTTCAAGCTGACCTCCGTAGAGGGTCTCACTGCTGAGATGGCACTCAACAGGGCAGATCCTAACAAAAAGAAAAATTAGAACACTTCAATCGTAAATATCTTTTTAACGCAGGAATTTAGAACTTGTAGCGTAAGATCGGACCACTCTCCACAGGCCAGTTCAAGCTGACCTCCGTAGAGGGTCTCACTGCTGAGATGGCCCTCAACAGGGCAGATCCTCAAAAAAGAAAAATTTGAACACTTCAATTGTAAATATCTCTTTAACGAAAGTGAAATTTAAAATACTAAAAACTGTCCCATGCTTTAATTAGTTATACAAATGTATATACAACAATGTATGACAGAACCACTTGAATTCTAAGTAAGATTTGTCGATTTGTCCACATAATAAGATACTTGCAACTTGTTATACCCTTGCTCAAAAATAGGACTACCAAACCACAACTATGTGTGCAATCAGCCTTGATAGGTTTAACAAACTTGAGGACCCGTGCCTGTGGCACATGGTATACAAAACATCGCGATCATCTGGCCTCGGCGATTCACAAAATACTACCTCGCACCCGACGCTTTCTGGTCTAGTGCCCCCACTCGACAAAAAATACACAGTTAATTATTTTGAGGTCCTTCCAAAACCACGATGACAAAATACAATCATCCACGCTAAAAAGGGCAACAAAAATCAACTTCCGTTTGATGTAATTTGATACACTTTTACCGTTACCTCCTTAAAGGTAGTAGCCTACCAATCATCACCTGAAAGGGGAGGGTCATATCGCAAGGCATGGGGATTTGCATAGCCGGACAGACAAACAAACAGAGAGACTGACAGATAGCCACAACCTCCTCTTTTAGTAGTATAGAAGACTCACTTGTGGAAAGAACGAGACTAATCAGATCACTGCTCTTCTGCTCCACACCTCCAGCCCTCGTACTCAAGACAAACGTATACTCGGTGCCTGGCGTGAGGTCCGTGAATGTTGTCAAGGTGACGTCTGGATCAAAGAGCTCGCTGACGACTTGACCGCTGCTCAATGTGTAGGAAATATCATAGCCGTCAACGGTACCATCCACTGCACTCCACTGCACAGAGATAGCTGTGGCTGTGCGTTGCGTGTCCACAAAGTTGGCAGGTCGGAGCGGAACTGTAAGAGAAAATGGAAAATCAAAATTGTGTTCAATGGATTATCCATGTTATAGTTTAGCAAAACTGCAAGACAAAACGGAAAACTACAAATTGTGTTCAATGGATAATGCATGTATGTACATGTACATTTGTGTAACAGTTCAGCAAAACAATGAATGGAGCATGCAGTGAATGTGATAATAATCCTGAGGGGAGTGTCACAAAGATTCTAATTTCTAAGGTGTACTTATTTTTGATAATTATCTTACTTGTTCTGATGTTGAGGGCATCCGATGTTGAACCACCTGGTCTCACTTCAACCTGTGCACGGTACAGGGTACCAGGAACCAGACCAGTGAAGACATACTTGGTAGACCCACCTTAGAATAGAAGATAAAGGAACAACAGACAACATAATGAATTAAATGTAAAACTAATTTATTGTTTTTTATCCTTACATCTAGGCGTTATGTACATTACATACAAGTGCAATGTATTAATTTACACAAAGATGTATGTGCATTAAAACAGTAGAGTAAAAAAACAAAACAAAAAAAGGAAAGAAAATTACTAACAAACATTTCATAAATTGTCAATATCATTCATTCACAGGCAGGTTTGTTGTACTTCTAGTTGATATTAGTTCGATCTGTTTTTACACTACCGTATTTGTCGGTGTATTACCCGCTCCGGTGTATTAACCGCATCCCTAACTTTGGGGGGTTTTCCATGAAAAAAAAAAAATTTGATAGTATAATTCTTGATTTTTGGATGGTCAAAATGTGCCGAGAGTAAGAAAAAACATTCTTCTTTTCCAGAGAGTTTTGGTCTATGAAATATACTTCAATTTACTGAAGTCTCTGAAGCACATTAAGGAAATTATGAGCCCCTTCCCCGATCAATCCGTAATTTATAACATTTGTTGAGCTTAACAGAAAACAAAACACGGAACACTATGCATGGGACTGTAGTGAACAAACGAAGACAAACGGAAGACACACAAAGACAAAACAAAACATGAATCAAATCAGAGATGAAAAAACTGTACCTTGATATGTTAATTCCTTCTTACAAGTTCAGATTTGGTTCAATCTACCATCGAAAATAGTAAATTCTAAGCTCTTTTTGGAGATGAAAAATTGCGATCGTACCTTTGCGTGGGGAAAAAAAAGCGTGCAGACGCGATTTGACTGAAATTAGCGATCATCCTATCGTGATTGATCGCTAATTTCAGTCAAATCGCGTCTTTCCCCACCACTTGCAAAGGTACGAACGCAATTTTTCATCTCCAAAAAGAGCTTAGAATTTACTATTTTCGAGGGTAGATCGAACCAAATCTGAACTTGTAAGAAGGAATAAACATATCAAGGTACAGTTTTTTCATCTCTGATTTGATTCATGTTTTGTTTTGTCTTTGTTTGTCTTCCGTTTGTCTTCGTTTGTTCACTACAGTCCCATGCATAGTGTTTCATGCTGTGTTGTGCTAGTGGGGATTTTCGTGCAATTTTCCCTATCTCCGTGTACAAACCGCACCCCCCTTTTGCCGGTAATTCCATCGGGAAAACCATGCGGTTAATACACCGACAAATACGGTAGTTGGAATAATTCTGGTCAGTTTCCCTATGCGTGAAATAATTAACAATTAATAGTATGACAATGGTACATGTACATGTACTTACCAATCGGTATGATTTGTGTGGAAACGGTGCTACCTGCGGCAGACAAGACCAGTGCATATCCATTTGCATTGGCCAGATCATTCTCCTCAGCCGGACCAAAGGCCACTCCAATAGTCCTCTCCGTCACCGCAAACGTTTCCAGTGTAAGTGGGTTCAATGAAACTATATAAAAAATAACATGTGTAAAGTTCATGCAAATTAGAAAAAAAGAAAACAAAAGAAAGATTTCAAGTTATATATAATAAAATTCCTCAGCTGGACCAATGGCAACCAATCGCCACAAATGTTGCCAGTGTAAGTGGATTCAATGAAACTATAACAAATACAATAACACTTGTAAAGTTTATGCAAAAAAGAAAAAAACAAACATATGAAATATAGAATCATATAAAATAAAATTCTTCAGCTCTCCGTCACCGCAAACGTTTCCAGTGTAAGTGGGTTCAATGAAACTATACAAAAATAACACGTTTAAAGTTATAATAATAATAATAGTGTCAATCCAAATAATTATAATAATATTTTCATTTACCCAGGATAGCCACTTCAGTGATGAGCACTGCTCGAAAGGACAACCAAACAGTGTAATGTTTATTTCTGCTTTGGGGCCACCAGATTTTGGTTTTGGGCCACTAAAATATAAGAAGCCACAGAGAAGAACATTTATTTTCTAGCTTTGATTACCTGTAGATATAGTGGTCTCTTGTCCCTCACTGAGCACCTCTGTACTTTCACCAAATCCAGCCACGGCATGTACGGTCACCCTGTATTCCCTGTTGGGGTTGAGGTCCTGAAATAAGAGAGAATATATCAGAAATAGGCATAAATATGTATTTCCTGTTTGATTTTAGGGATAAAATAAGAGGAAATATTAGAATTAGACAAGCAGAAACACTGGAATCTTATCAGTATAAGTGCCTTTGCCTCTCTTAATGTATAGATAAACAAGCACCCAACATTCTCCAAAAATGACGACTCTCATCTCACGCATTCACTTTTTTAACATGCCTATTTCCTGGTTGGTATTTTTATGATGGCCATAATAGAATACTTGCCTAATAATCATTTACTGATTTACTACTACAACATACTTTGCTTTAAAGGGTCGAAATCATATTGTATTAGACATTGTAATAATACTCTGTGTAAAAATCCTGTTATTTTTATACCTGTACATGGTTGAAATAATAATTGGAGTGTTCGCTATCTTGTATGCATAATTATCATTATTACAGTGGGGAAAAAAATGACACCATACCTCGATGCGGAAGTTGGTTTGTGCCACATCATCGATTCTGCTTGCCAATCTTTGAACGTTATCTTGTCCCATGTAGTAGACGACATAACCGTCGTAGACTCCGCCAGCTGGAGGATCCCAGGACACACCAAGGGCAATCGAAGTAGGGGATCCATCGCCAACCACATTGCGCACAGGATTAGGGACTGGAAAAAAAACGATACAATTAGATATACATGTAGCTGGTCACACATTTTAACACATTATTATCTGAAACGTTATCTTTGAATTTATTTCATCCCATGTAGAAGACGACATAACTGTCATAGACTCCACCCGCCTGGGCATCCCAAGACACACCAAGGGCAATAGAAGTGGGTGATCCGTCACCAACAACATTGCGCACAGGATTAGGGACTTATGTTTTTTTTTCTTGGGGGGGGGGGGCATGTCTCCCCCATGCCCCCCTGGTGCTACACAACTGTTTTTATCATTATAACTCACCTGTTCTGACATCCAGAGTGCCCACACTGTCTAGGTAGTTTTGAGGCTGCACTGTAACGCTGTAGAGCTGTCCAGGGGTAAGGCCAGGCCTCGTCGCATCCCGATCTAGGGTGACACTCGGAGCTGGGTCATTCGTCCCAGGCTGGCGGATGAAGGAGACCCTGTAGGGGCCGGGGTTGGAGAGCGTGGTCTCCCCCCATGCCACCTGAAGACTGGTCGTGGTGCGGTCGATGTAGATGAGTTGCAGTGGGGCCAGGGCAACTAAATTACAAAAGACATAAACAACGATTAAACAAATATTGAGCAACATAATCATGGAGAAATTAATCTCGCCCCATGCCACACACAGACTGGTTGTGGTGCGGAAGATGAAGATCAGTTTGAGTGGGGCCAGGGAAACTACATCATAACCGCAGGTCTTTTTAGAAAAATAAGCTGCGAGAAGTTGGGAGCTGAGATTAAAAAAAATGTCAAATTATGGATACAATATCACAGTTTAAAATCACTGAGATAAAGAAAAATTTCAAATCATGGATACAATATCACAGTTTAAAATCTATGGAAAATTTCATAAGATAGTTAAGGGAAAAACATGGAATATTCCTAGTTTGACTATGTTACACTGATCCTCAGCACAGTTTGATTATGAAGAAACCAGGGAATACAATGTTTTTTCTTCAATGATAACCCACATTTTGGGCTGTGGTTAACCCATTCAGGACTGATCACGAAAATACTCCGGCTGAGGTCAATGGAGAATACAAAATCATTCAGTCCTGAACGGGTCCATACAAGGATGCAAATTATACACTGGCAAATACGGTAGTTGTTACATACGTGTGCTTCCAGTGGCAACAATTGGTGCACTCCTGATCAAATTTTCACCCTCGCCGACAGTCGAGAAGACCTCGATGCCGTACTCCGTTCCGGGAAGGAGATCGTTGACCTCCAAGCTTTGATCTCCTCTTCCAAGTGCGGTGCTCAATCGCTCCGATCCATCCGGATTCGTGATGACCACGAAGAAGTTGTTGTACGATCCAAGTGGCGGAGTCCAGAAAACGACGAAAGATGTGACCGTCAGATCCCGGACGTTGACAAATTGACTTGGGAGAGGCTCTGTAACATAAATGGAATGCACAGAGAAGCCAATGTTTAATAATGCTCTATCAAATCCACTTGATAAATTGCATTTTGAAAACCATTCAAGTTATTTTTTAATGGGATAAACTTTTTTTTGTTTATCCTTGCCATATAGGGGCCCCATTATTTATATTAGTTGATGTAAGCTAATCTTATCTGAATAAATCGATGGACATTCACATTCAATCAGCTGAAATAAAAAGTAAAATTAATCAATCAAGAAAGTGGACAAACTTCCATACTACTACTAATGATAGCAGTCATTTGCTATGGCACTCGTCACGTAGATAGTGCTTTACACTATCATTTTAAGGTCAGTCAACAGATACACACTGCAATCATTCATGCACATAAAGAACACATTTTACACTCCCTACGGAGTATTCCAGCCAGTTGCTGGTTAGACGTGCACTGCTTCCTTCCTCCCAGTTCTCCATTCATACACTTGGGTAGAAAGCAGCAATAGTTGATAGTCTTGCTGAAGGACAAACGCAATGGGCATACACTGATTTGGATCTCCAGATCCCACTCATTGAAGAGCATGCGCACTACCAATCCTGTGCACCTTCCCCTATTAATAATCAGCTGCAGCACAAAGTAACTAGATCCCTTGAATATATATAAATTTATCTAATTTAATTCTCATCCATGACTTACTTGTACGCTGCTCAATGGAGCTGGTCTGATCCACTCCTTGGATGTTCAGCGTGATCAGGTAGTTGACGCCAGAATCAAGCCCATCGAAAGTCACACGAGGGCGCTGTGAGGGCAGTAAGCTCACCGACTGCAAGATCGGGCTCCCCGTGTCCTGGTTGTAGAGAAGGAGCTGGTAGGCTGCCACGTCGGCATCGTCGCTCTTACCGAAGAGGACGGAGATTGAGTCGGTCGAGAAGACAGTCACAACGATTTCACCGACTCCAAGAGCAGCTATTTGAATGCAATGAGGTATAGAGAGATTTTGAATTATACATTACAATGTAGTTACATGTAGTACTGAAAAGCACCTAATTCCATGTAAAATTGTACCAAGAGTTTGTGGTTTGCTTGCCTGAAAGGGCAGATATCGAGATCGTCAATAAAATTGTCCTGATGATTTTGAAATTTCCAAGAGCAGCTACATGTATGCAATGAAGTATACAGAGATCAAATTCTAACAAAAGGCTTGATAGCGCCTAATATTTTACATTTTCATCTCTAAGTGCTTTACACTGTTATTACCCCCAGTCATAGGATACAATGAGTGTACTATTTCCATTCCCTGGGGAGAATTCCTTCCAAGCGCCTCATGGGCATTAAGAGGATCATTCCCATAGAGGCGTTCACCTCCTACCGGGTTCCCAATGCAGTATAAAAGGACATAATCTAGCAGCGTCATACCAGCCATGACAATTGTTTTGACTTGTAGGTCATCTATTCTGGGCATGAGTTTAAAATGTTTGGGGTGTAGAATTCTTATATTAAAGGCAATTCAAACCGGTATATCAGACACGTGAATCCATATTGCGCACTTTTACGCACAATACGTAATCCCCCTTTACTCAGTTATAACAAGGTTGCTGGGATCGCAAACTATCCCAGTTTACGAACGACAGAGTCGCTGTTCGGAATGTTTGTTTACCAAGGAGTAACTCCTTGTCAGAGATTTTTACGAGCGAAATTATTTCGCAATATGCTTTACCGCACTCATCTTCTAAGTGCCGCTACGATTTTATCAGCGCTGTATTGCCTCAGGGCCAGGGGACAGATCACTCGGTACATAATTGCTACCAGCTGCGTGCTGAAAGCATGCAATTTCATAATAAAGCCTGTGTTCAGATATTTTGAAGCACGGCTTTTCGATCGATCCACACACATCGTGAGTTTACCTCGGGAGATTACGGTGGAGTGCGAGTTGGAATTTGCTGACTACCCATTTTAACCCATGCATATATGCCATTAATCTTACCCGTGGTGACAGGAAGGGTGGCGGCAACACATCCCTGCAGCTCATTAGGTGTTCCTACATCATTGTTGGTGATGATGTTGATGGTGTACCCAACATTTGCATCAAGCTCCGAGATTAGCAGGCGGCGGTCACCAGTGGCTGGGATCGTGGCAACAGTCTATTGAACAGAGAGAATATACAATAGAATAATATTAGGGAGTGTATATAATGTATGGTGTATGTATTGAGAGTCAGTAAGAAGTCTAGCTACATGTAGCTTACGATCCTAGCAGAATTTTTGTCAGGGGAAAAACAACAACTCATGGGTAATAAAAATGATACATCATGTACATAGAAAAATGAATCCAAAATGGATATTTACCGTTTCAAGCCCGCCAGCTGGCGTGTTGGTCACCACATAGTTATCAAAGTCGCCGATAGCAGCGTTCCAGGTGATCTCTATCTCAGTGGTAGTTACCTGCACCAGACTGATCAGTCCTGGGCCACTCGGACCTGTCACAGGGAATTCAATTCAATTTCAATTTATTTGGCAAATGAAATACAAAAGTAAAACAATCAATGTACATTTTATCAACCATAGCCGGGACCTCGGAGAAGCAGCTTGTGTGCTTGAGGCCAGATGCAATACATTAATTTTTGTATAATTTACTTTACATCATCAGGTGAGAGTTATGAGGATGTCAAGACTAAATTGAGTTTATTCACATCATCTTGAAAACCAGTTTTCTCTATGCGATGCAAGATTGTCAGATATCAATTTTATTTTATTTTTGTAAATACACATTTATTTGTTTATATAACACCTACATGTACATTTGATTTCAAGCTTTAAACATGATTATCTCTAAAGAACAAACAATGGGTGATTTCAAGTATGGTGTTTGGGGTTGGTGTTAGTACTTATTAAACACTAACACCGGCCTTAGGCACCATATTTGAGATGACTTTGTGTTAGGATGGTATACAGTGACATTGGGGGATTTCAAATATGGCGCCCAAGGCCGGTGTTAGTGTTTAATAAACACGAACACCAACCCCAAACACCATACTTGAAATCACCCAATGACTTAGCACCCTTCTCCGTCCCAACAGACAGCATGTACATTACTTACGAGTCTTCTGTACGACCGACGAATAATCAATAGATCCACTAGCTGCAAGAGCCCTGACTGTGATGTTGTACTCTGTCGCCGGGTTGAGGCCCTGACTGAAGACGTAGCGTGGTGTTCCGCTGGTGTATGTAGTCGACTGGGTACCGGGTCGGATCAAGAGGGCATAGATCGGGTTTGGATCCCCGAGGTACGGTGCCCAGTAGACCTCCAGGGTGTTGCATGTTACCGTGACAACCACAACCTCCAAGGATGGTACAGGATCTGGAAAAGAGAAGCAATATATAACCAGGTATACGTATCTGAATCTACGTACCTTCTGTGAAATTTTGAGATTTAGAAATTGTGTTTAAATATGACTTTTTATCAAATAAAAATGATCAGATTACAGTGACACAGATTTTTGAAGCGGCCTGCTTTCTCCCATATTTTAAAATTGTTTTAGCCATGTTCTAAATCTTTGGTGCTCATGTTAAGAGAGTTTGCTTAGTCCGATTATGTTATATTATATACCAAGTTAATGAATTCTACTTTAAGGTCATGTGAACATCAAGACGATCATATTTCCCGATGTATTGGTCATTTCGTGGTGTAAGGTCACATATTTCCTGATGTATTGGTCATTTCGTGGTGTAAGGTGACATATTTCCCGATGTATTGGTTGTTTCGTGGTGTACGGTCACAAATTAAACATTCTTAGAATCTCACCAGTGCTAAATGTTTGTTCCCGCGCATCACTGATTGTTGCCTCATCTCCCGTACCCCTCTGGACTGCCAGAGAGAAGTCGTAAGAGTTCCCGGGTTCCAGCTCGGAAATCACCAGCGATGTTGCGTCGCTGGGAATGGTCTTGGTCTGAACCTAGAGGATAGATTTGAATTACAAAATACATTTCATCATAAATAACCCATGAAAGATCAATTAATTCTAGTTATACAATGCACACCCCATAGATGGTAGCCTGCATATTTTTGGGATTATACCGTATTTACCGGCGTAATCGCCGCATTCGCGTAAACACCGCATGCCGACTTTGAGCATTGAAATTTTAAAAAAAGTGGGAGAAAAGTGCGCTAGGAAAACTGGCGACAAAAAAAGCGGGAATTTAATGGTTTTCCAAATTTTTCTCCTCATCTTGATATATTTCTTTAACAATATTTACAAAAATATAGTTACAAAATATTCAGAACTACCTTAGTTTCGAGCAAAAATATAGTTTTCCTGAATAGGAACGAGAACTCTAGCGCTACATGTATTACAAGATTGCCAGCACTTACGAGATTGTCAGCGCATCTGGCTTACGCATACACATGTACAAATATTTACGTACGTAAACGTTTGTACATCGAGTCAATCGCGTAGCTCGCGAGCACGCCTTAGCACGCGTACGCGGCGCTCTGCTGTCTTTGCCAAAACCATTTAGTATACATTATCTTTATCATGCGATCATGCGCTGCATCCATAACGCACGTAGCTAGATCGATGGCAGGCAAGCGCGGCGCTGGCAGTGCATTTGTTTCGTAACTTTGAAGTTAAAAATATATCGGATTTAGCCTTCTGTTGGACAGAAGGCCATTTCTAACGCAGTCTAGTTTGAATCAGACAACATGACTGATATAACTAAGTATACAAAAACAACTTGTCCCTAACTGGAAAGAGATAAGCGATACATGATTTCTCCTGTAATGGCTTTACCTGACTGGTTTAGACTTGGTGAAGCTCAGAACATAGAAGCCGAAAGAGCCCTGGTTTGGAGGACTGAAAGTTAGGTCTTAATTTGTCTAGCTTGCATCAGACATTGTGACTGATATAATTATACACTTTCAAACTTAAAACAATACGAGATACATTTCACCGATAATGGCAATACCTGATTGGTTCCAGACTTGGCGAAGCTCAGAATGTAGAAGTCAAAATAGCCCTGGGCCGGGCGACTGAAGGCCAGGTCTAACTCGGTGAAGCTGGCATCAGACAATGTGAAGGTGGCAGGGGTTTGTGGCTCTGTGAGGGTTAAAAGGTAATTATAGCAACATTTGAACATGAAGATGAACATTGTGTGGACTTGTATTTGTATGATGATCATCATTATTTATTAGCATCATCATCATCATCATTATCACAATCATCATGATCATCACCCCCATCACCATCATCACTGTCATCATCATCATCATCACCATCATAATCATCACCATCATCAACAGCATAATCATCATCATCATCACCGTCATCACCATCACCATCATCATCATCATCATCATCATCATCATTATCAATATCATCATTATTATAACCATCACCTCTATTATCATCACTTTGTCATCATCATCATCATCACAATCCTCCTTGTCATCCAAATGCTCATCGTCATCATTGTCGTTGTCATAGTCATCATCTTTATCATCATCATCAACATCACTGTTATTAACTCACGTGTGCGTTGGGTGGCATAGGTGACTGTTGCATCCTGTGTGGTGAGCCTGAGGCTGATGGTGTATTCTTCTCCCGGGATCAGATTGTTGAATGTTTCCCTGAACACATCGAGGCCACGCACCTGAATAAAAACAACAACATGTATCTGTTACTTGGTACCTTTGGTGGGGAACCGAGCATGGTGGCTCAGCGGTTAGAGTGTCCGCCTTTTGCACGGGAGGGCCCGTGTTTGAACCCAGACTGGGTCATACCAAAGACTTTTAAAATGCTACCTTCTGCCTTCTAGCCAGGCACTCAGCATTAATAAAATGGAAAAGGGAAAGTTAATCACACAAGTTACCAGAGGACTGGCCCCCTTTCGCTACATTTAGTAGACGTGACCTATAGGGCTAATGAATCGGATATAGGCACCGCCTTATGTGCCAAAATTGGCACGGGAAGGACGTTAACTAACAAAACAGACATGGCATCCAAGCGGTAGCTTCAATACAAGCACTTGGCACATTGACATTGGGTGCTAATCTTACCTGTGGAGTTACACGTTCAGGTGTGATAGCCAATTCATAGTTGGTACCGACAGGATATGCAGTTGGATCAATGACCACGCCCCAAACCACCGTAATCGACGTGGTGGTAAATGCAGTTACACGCATGTCCAAGGGTTGGAAACCACCTGTTAAAGAGACAAAAATAACACATTAATTTATCAATAGGAAATAACATAAGACGACTTTTGATGGTCTATTTGTAGTTTTATTGGTGGGAATATACGTTTGGATCAATAAGCACATCCCACACAACCCTGGTATAAGAAGCACCATGACAAACGCAGTCATACACATGTCTAGAGACTGGAAAACAAATATGAATCAAACACAATTACAAAATTACTTCCAGTAAAAACACTGAGCGATATTGTAAATAATTTTCTTGATGCCTTTCTAGATTCTTCAACACTTTTTTTGGGAAGAAATCTTTTTTTTAAGTCTACATACATTTAGTTTATGCCATGGTATTATTTTCTGAGTGTACTTCGACCAACGTTGAAATGTTATCATTGGTCCGAGTAATAAATCTGTTGCTGATTTCATTGTATTAAGTTACTAGATAAAATCTAGGGTTACCACCCATCCCAATCCTTACAATAACTCACACTAGTACTTTTTAAGAACAGTCCTTTTTAGGACGTAGAATCCAAAAAGGAATACTAACAGTCGATTTTAGGTCTATCCACTGCCTCCCTTCTTACATACATAGTGCTACTGGAAGCCTACTGTGAATCTACCTCACTATGAGAACAAATACATTTAAACAACATTAATCAAATCTGCTTTACATGAAAAAACAAAAAATCACAGAAAAATAAGTACCTGTAGTCATTGTCTGTGTGAACGGCTCGCTGGCAAGATCACCCGCCAATGTTTGAATGGACACGGCGTAAGAAGTCTGAGGATCAAGATTCTGTTAGGATATAGGAGATTAGAACAAGGGGTAATGTTGAAAATACATAACAATGACAAAAAAAGGCAAACAAATTAAAGGGAAACACTTGGTGATAAAATGTTTGACTGTGGTACTAAGGTAATCGGAATGCAATATTAAAGGTAATTTTGAAAATAAATCACACCAAAAAGGCAAACTAAGGTAGGTAAAACGTACCATCAGGGTGTACTGACGCACACTTGACGCTATGTCGGGGACCACGGTGGTCGCGCCATTGAGCAAGTACGATATTCTAAATCCTGTGTATTCACCAACAGAGGGCGGATTCCACTGGACGGTGACAAAGAGCTGTGCAGATGTCGAGGTGAAATCCTCCGGCACTTCGGGGACTAGAGGGAAAAAAAAACAAAATAAAGTTTATGATTAGAAGATAATTATACAAAGAAGAAATGCAAACATTAAAGGGGTAGTTCAGTTTGGGTAGAGAGGGCGCTGCACAACACAATTTTTTGGTGAGGTTATGAAAAACTGAGTGTCGAATTTGAAAGAACATGCAATTTTAATGGCAGAATAAACTGTATTTGATCAAAATCGGTTCAGAAATGGCTGAAATATCAATAAATGATATATCCGATCGTAATAAACTTGGGCCCCAAATTTATCTGATGATTTTATTTTAAAATGCTTACACTTTTTCACCAATTTTCAAAAGCAGTTTTTAAATAGTTGTTGATGATATCTCTATTTAATCATTATTTTAACAAAACATCACATGCATATTAAAGTTTGTATGAAAAATGGTTGAAACCAATGCTTTTTTACAGAGCGCCCTCTTGTGTTTTAATGGCTCTTTTTGAATGATAACAGGCTTTTTACTTAGTCGTTTGTAATTTGCTATACCTTTCGAGCATGGTGGAGTTATAACTATTAGTTTGTAATGGTACTTTGCAGGTTTTGGTTTAAGCCTTAACAGCCTTAACAAAACTGTACTACCCCTTTAAATAAACATCAGAATACTAAAAAAATCAAATATAAATAAAAAGATTAAATGAGAAAACTGACAATTACGATGTTCGCATTGACTAATGTAGCAATGTGTAACCTTTTAATATACAAAATCAAAATTAACCCATATTTATGAGAAATGACAAGTATTGAGAATTGTTTGTACAGCTACAAAAAAATTGTTATAATTGGAGAACAAATTAAACTTTTATATGACACTTACATGTTCTCTGTGTAATCGTGTTGGTAACACCACCTCCACTGACGGTAATGCTATATTCTCGGCCGGGTGTGAGACCAGTAAATCTTTGCTCGAGCGAGGAAGTGAAATAGTTCTGCGGGCCAACCACTACAGAGAAGATAAGACAAAAACAGATATTAACTAGAAGGCCGACAAAGTCAGCATACCCACGCCTCCCATTAGCCCTGTTCTACCCCTTCGTCGGCCTCAACCCTGTTTTGCTTACCGATGCATCCTAAAAACATAGTGATCAACCGTTGAACAGAACGAGTGTATGAACTGTATGTTTATCTTAAGCGTATAAGTTTAAATTGCATGTAAATTGTCCACTTGAGAGGATCATCACCATTGTTCTGGTCATTGGGCCAGGATGTGTGCATTAATGCCATTAATTATTATTTTGCGACTGCAACTGGCGAACTGGCAGAACATTGGTGATGATTGTCGAGACCTTTTTTTTTTCTTCAAATTCTGCCAGAATTATGCTAAAAAGAGTCAAATTATGCCAGAATTTTGCAAAAAAAGGCCAAATTATGCCAGGCATAATGCCAGATGCTAAAAGGGTCTAAATTATGCCAGAAAGCATAATTATGCCAGATCTGGCAACGTTGCTGAGAGTTGATGCACAGACGTACGTTGTATCGCATACAGCAGGCTAACCAGCGCGTTTTAGGCACGATTTGGTGAAAATGCCTAGGCCAGGGTGTAGGCCGCTTGCTTGCGGCGCGGCAGCCCCATGGCGAGGCAGTGTACAAAATTATTGACAATGAGACTGCACACTGTTTTACTTTTGTATAATCAATCCATTTTCCCCTATTTTCCTGATTCTAACCAGTCTAGATGTATTCAATATGTAAAAATGAACATCTGTTCATCTTCACATTAGTGTCGGGTCAATAATAATTATTAAATAAATAAATGTATTTTTCGGAAACTTACCAATTTCTTGGCGCTTCAAAGTTCAGATCAGCGTGTTGCAATTCAATTCCGTTCCGTATTAATTAACCCGGAATCGAAAGTACCGTACCATAACATATGGTACCGTGCGCGCGATCGCGATGCACACCTGGACTAAACTTGTTAGTTGCTGCTCGATTGGATTCAGCGAGGTTACCGTACCGCGCCTATAACGTGCAGATATTATTTAGGCACACACGTGCATTAAATACATACTCAAACTTCAAGGTTCCACAGAATTTGCAGGGGTCAACCAATCATCACCAAAATCTAATCGATTCTTCCATGTCACTATCCAAACATTCCCTGAAAATTTGGTGCAAATCCGTTCACCCGTTCTCTAGTTATCTTGTACACAAACAAACAAACAAAAAAAAAAAAAAACAGACAAACAAACAAACAAACAAACAAACAAACAAACAAACAAACATACGGAACCCTTTACATAACCCCCTGCCGATTTCATCGGCGTGGGTAAAAAAACACCAATAATAATTGTACGTCTCAACCATGCATTTCAAGTCTAAATTTCATAGTGATTAAATTTTCATTTCAATGACCGACAACAGACCATGACATAATACATGTACATGTCATTTACAGTATTATACATGTACATGTCATAATACTGTAGATGTCATTTTGATAATAATAACATTGGTGGCTACTTATTAAGAGCATGTTCCATCATACACGCATCATTATCATTATCATTATCCCTGTAATCGGACACATGCTGCAATCAATCCAACATAAAGCCCAACGCACACAGAGCCAGCTTGACCCAATGTGACTGCTTTTCAGTCAAATTGGCTCAGTATGCCTTGCCTAGTGACTCAGATTTTGCCAATCGGGAGCCAAACGACTGTCCATAGACCAACAGTTGGTTTAAATACCCTAAACAATTTATTACTGAAGGAAAAACAATTCATTCAACAGGTGCATTGTCGTTTACTAACGATCATTTAAATATTTGTTAAAGCTTCCTCTTGAAAAAGCAGGTTCCGGGTAGAGAGGATGTTTTATTACCTGGCACGATGCTGACTGTCCATAGACCGACAGTCGGTGTAACGTCGCCCCACACAATCTCAATGGTCGTCGTTGTCACATCGCGAACAGCAATCTCTCCGGCAGGAAGAACACCTGAAATTAGTTCAAAGTAAAGAAGAAAGAAAACAGATGAATAATATTGGATTTGTATAGTGCCTAATATCATAAATATCATCACTATGCGGTTTACACTATAATTTCTCCCGTCATACGATACACTGCAAGCCAGCAAATATTGTGCACCATCTTCACTGCCTGTGGAGCATTCCTTCCACATGGTTCCCAGGTATTAGACCAATAAACATCACAAAAAAAAGGACATAATTTGTTTTAATAAGTAACATGGAAGAGACATTAAAGAGTATAACTGAATGAGCCGAAAGTCAAATAACTACAAAAGAGAAACAATATGTTTAATGATTCAAAGTAAATGAATGACTGATCAATTTAGAAGTAATATATATGAGTAATAATAATAATTTAAGCGCAGTATAGTATATATTTATAGCAGCTGCGCTATATAAATGTTCATATTTTTATTAAATAATCAAATTCACACATTACAAAATGCTTTACCTTACAGATAGGAAACTTTTTTTATGTGCATCTCCACATCTTCAGCAGCCATTACTTGATTACTTTACACAATGTTAGAACATAATCTCTTTTCCTTGTGGTCCAGTCCGGTAAGTAAAATCAAGATATATGAAGTTCTAGTGATCAGAAATCTGAATTCTGTGGACCCAAATGATGCAAATAATCAAGGAGTCTCTTTAATTTGGTTGCCCCTTCAGACAAGTAAAAAGGGGATAAATGTGGCGCAAAGTTGACTATAAGTGGCCCAGGGCCAGTGGACCTGGGGGTGTTTCACAAAGATCTTAAGTTGAACTTAACTCTAAGTTGGACTTTAGAATTATGGAAAGCCGTTAGCTTCTTTGAATTTGTTTGTAACAGTCCTTTTTCAGTGGCATAAAATGCTGATTCAAATCATTCATTATTTTCTATTAACAAGGAGATTTCATGTGCTATAATGTAACATTTATAAAAAGTCTAAAACACTTGCATTTTTGCTTTTGAGTATATTATATTCCAAGGCTACAAATGGCTTACCATACTTTTTAAGTCCAACTTAGGATCTTTGTGAAACACCCACCTGTGCTAATTACATGCCCTGCTTTACATAATTTGTTTCTTCTCACCTGTGGTAGTGCTCTCCCTCCTCTCCACACTCTTCAGCCCCCCTGATGTCGTCACAATTGTGAAGGCGTACTCCGTCGACGGATCGAGAAAGTCGACTCGCCTAGTCGAATCGGTTGCTTGGGCCAGCTCGGTAACGAGAATTCCATTGCGGACGTATGTGATCTCAAAGCCGTCGAAGTCTGAGGCCACCGGTTGGACCCACTGAAGCAGGACTGACGTGATGGCTGGTGCGAAGAAGAGGGCCGGGACTTGAGCAGGGTCTAGGTGAATTGAATGAAAGAGGACAACACAAATCAAGGATTCATGAATATAATATTCCTATGCAAAATATTTGAAGGGCAATAACTTCACAATTACAGCTGATTTCAGTCAAACTTCAAATCATAAGAAAAATGGGTGAACCCTTTGAAGCAGGACTGACATGATCACTGTCACAAAGAAGGGTATATAGTCGAATGGAATGAAAGAGAGTCATTACGGGATGTTCAATCCTTGAATTAATAGATCATCCCCATCCCACCCCCTCACGACATGCCCTGAACAAAATAGAACTCTTTCGAATCTACATCAGTGTTTACAATGTCTATAAAATTAAGTCAACTTTCTCTTTACAGTTTGTTAATACTGCGGATCCCCATTTTGAATCCGACTCAACACCTTTAACTCCTAACGTGCCAAGTACTTGCAATGCAGCTACCCCTTGGATGCTTCATGCATGATTGCAACCACAATCATTCTTGACCATGCCCATTGTATTGTGTGGTGGCATTGTATACATAAGTGGCTCTATTGTTCAGTGCGCACCCTAATCTGCAGGCGGGGGCATTTGCCTTTCAATACATGAATTTCCTTTCAAATCCACCAAAATCAATGAAGCTGTGGCCTTCCAATTAATGTGGCACTGGGAATTTACTCCACTTGAAGGTTTTGGGTTTAACTACAAGACTCACATGTTCTGACGTCGGCCGTTGGGAATGTTCCGGCATCGCCTCCGAGTTCGATGGATTGTAGCTCTGCAGTGTACAGCCTACCGGGAGTCAGTCCCTCGAATGTGGCTGATGCAAAGGGGTTGCTTGTCTGTGGGACTTGCCTTGCCTATAGATAGATTAATGGACAGATACATTATAAATATATAAGCTTCAGTTTACAACAAAAACATCAAAATTTGGCTTCCACAAACTGACAATGTAAATGTACACTTAGATGTAATGTGTAATATAAAATCAAATACATGTAGGTGCAACAACAAAAAACTCTACAAATGGAATTACAAAACCTATGTAATGGTGACCACCTAAAGGAAGTAAAAAAAGTGGCCACTTTAGACAGGTGACCTCTATAGACAGGTTACATAACAGAGTTCAGACAAACATGTGTATCTTTACCACCTAAAGGGAAGCAAGAAAAGTGACCTCTATATGATGACATAAATGGTACCCTGGGGTACCAAACGAATATCCGCCATTTTGTTTAATTATTTATTTATTTTTTAGGGCTGTACCGGGGTATAGCGTGCATACAAGCGCGCGCTGCACTGCATGCACAACGCAATACGGTTGTGCTTTAAGTGGACACAAGATGGCGCTACACAACGCGGTACCCCGGGGTACAACGGTACCCCGGGGTACCGCGTGTGTCATCATATACAGGTTCCATAACATTGTTTCTCTCTCTGATCGCTTTTGGTGGCCACTATAAGCAGGTTGGCCGCTATAGACATATGGTCACTATGACAGGTTTGACTTTACAGTAGTGAGAAGGTTAAAGGGATCTTTGTTCGCATGTGCAGAAAGTGATGGATCGTTGGTCAAATGTGTAATTTTTTTATATGTCCTCTTGAACATTGTGTGAAAATGTAATATGGCCAAGAAATGAGCCAAAATGCAAAATGATATTCCCTAAATCATTGCACTAACTTTGTACAGTTATGACTCTCCAGTGGATAGTTAAAAATCCAAAATGGTCAATCGTAAATATAATTTTAACGAATGGGAAAAAAACAAAAAACCACCTGTTTAATGTGTCTCTTGGTAATACCGATACAACACGGTATGAGAGAACCACTATATTTCTAAGTAAGTATTGTGGATTTCGGGAAATGTTACTAGATCCCTTTATATACTTACATCCCCATCACCCTGTTGTGATGTGAGGAGGACCATGTAACGTGATATAGCCTGGTCATCAACAGTACCCCACAAGACCTCTACGGTGCTTGTCGTCACTGTGCGGAACTCCAGCACTCCTGCACTCAGTGATGCTATTAAGGTATTAATAACAATAATGATACAAATAATAATAATAATAATAATAATAGTAATAATTGTAGTTATAATAATAAACATACTACTACTACATGTACTACTACTACTGCTACTACTACAA
The DNA here is from genome assembly GCA_037951105.1 of Echinarachnius parma. NCBI lineage: Eukaryota > Metazoa > Echinodermata > Echinoidea > Clypeasteroida > Echinarachniidae > Echinarachnius > Echinarachnius parma. The sequence continues at coordinate 132,878 of JBAMJV010007886.1, forward strand.
CTACTACTACTACTACTATTAATAATAATAATACAAATTATAATAATAATAATACAAATTATAATAATAATAATACGGACGGTTAAATCTTTATAGTGTTTAATATAACGAGAAGATAAGCAGTTCAGCATTAAGAACTTATTATAGAACTCAGTTCCCCACAAGACCTCTACAGTGTTTGTTATCACAATACGGAACTCCAGCACTCCATCACTCAGTGATACTATTTAAAGGTAAGGTAAGAAGTTAGAGGTATTCTTTAATGTTTTTTCTGGTTTTTTATTTGTGTTTTGGTTGATTTTGATTCCATGAGAAATTACTAATTAATGAGAGCTATTCCCCTCGAAGTACCGGCATACTTCAAGCTTAGCATATTGTAGTGTGCAAAAATAACTCCCTGGGGAGCATGATCTGGAATTGTTTACCTATACGAAACTATTTTCTCTGGTGTGATATATATTCTCCAATTATCAATGTTCATATATTTCAAACCAGTTGGGTTAAGATATTAAAGAAAACTACCTGTTGTAAACTGTGCATCAGCAGGGGGGCTACTATCTTCCAGCCCTTCTCTCGTAACCAAGGTGATCACACGGACATCGTACGGCGTGGTGGGATCAAGCCCTGTAATTTCGAGAGACTGCGTGCTCCCGCTGACGAGGCCGGCGCTGTCGAAAGCGACGTTGGAGCCCGTCAGTCGGTACTGGACTTCGAACTGAGTGGCATCGTGGCCAACATTGGGGTTCCATGTAACGGTGGCAGATGTCGACATGATGGCTGCAACTCCGACATCAGTTGGCGGTAATGCATCTAAGAATTGTCAATGACGCAAACAAATATAAATGTTACTTTTTTTTCCAAATAAAAGACTTCCTTTGGCAGTAATGTATATGAGAATTGTCAATGAAGCAGACAGATGAATATGCTACTAACTTCACATAAAGCCTGGAACACTGTTGTAGAACTGTTCTATATTATCTAGAAATTACATATTGAATACTAAAAAAACAGGATATATCTATAAAGATGAATTTATGCCTGACATTGTGGATCACATCATTGTCTTCTACTCTTCTAGGTCCAAGAACTGACCCCTGAGGAACACCAATCTAACTCAATAACCCCTTTAGAATTACTGGTCCCAAAATAAAAATAATCGGGCATGGGTCCCTGCAGAATACATGTTGTAGCAAAATCAATCAGTCCTGAATGAGTTAAGAGTGGCAAAATCATATCAAAAGAACTGTTATGTTATACCTACAGATATTTTAAAACTTTGGTAAATCATTCTTTCATTAATAATTTATAAATAATGTTTACTTACTTGTAAGAACCGGAAGTGTGCTGAGCGAAACTCCTGCTTGGTTTTGTAGCTCAAACGTGTAAACCGTTGCTGGGTTCAGACCAGAGTATTCAATATATCTGTCCTGATTCGCTTGGACGAACCGATCAGCGCCGTCGGGGGATCGCGAGATGACGAAGAGCCCCGTTGCGGGGTTGCTGTCTGTTCCGACGCCCCACGTCAACCGAATCTCCCTGTCTGTCTTGCGACTGAGGAACAGCTGACCAACGGCAGCAAATTCTGTGTTAGAGAATAATGAGAAGAATTGACTTGTGAAATACATTTAACCTACATGTATCTGTTTCCCATTTTGTACGCCTGAAGAAGAATCTGCCAGATTCGATAGCTCGCAGCTTTGTAGTGTTGCCTTTATAGTGGACAAGCAGTTTTCAGCAGTTTTTTACATTCATTTTTACTTCCCATTTAAATAGAGTGGTGAAGTGTGATGTCATCTATGACGTCATAAACATCTTTTTTTAGAATTTTCAAATTTGAACTTCATTTTCAGAAAGAGCATAACAAATAATGTCCAAATACCGAAAATCAAATGCATATGTTAAGTATTGGCTGAGATATGCCCATCCGAATGATTTTTTGTGTCAATAGGCAATCAGTGTTATAGTGCACTGGTTCATAACTTTATGAACCAGTGCACTATAACACTGATCGCCCATTGAAGTAAAATTCATTAGGATGGGCATATCTCAGCCAATACTTAACATATTCAATTGCTTTTCGGTATTTAGACATGATTTTTTATGCTCTTTCTGAAAATGAAGTTCAAATTTGAAAATTCTAAAAAAAGATTTGTATGACGTCATGGCTTCTGTACTCTATAGAATGCAGAAATGGCTATATACTGTACAAGACTGCTTTTATAAGGACCTGGCCAGATATCACATTAAGCGGGGGAAAATAACTGATCAATGTCTGCCTGCATGACCATGGCACTGTATTTGTTCCAATTCAATCTAGCACCTGTACAACATACATGTACATGTACATAATTCCCTGGTCTTGTACCATGAACAATAGAGAGGAATTGACTGGTAAAATTAAAGGGATCTAGTATTTTGTTGACAAAACAGCAAAAACTGACAAAGGGTTGATAAAATGTGTATTTGAACCGACTATGTTTGGCAGTTGGGAATATTGAGATGAATTGATCTGTACTTGTTAACTGGGTTTAATTCCATAAACGAAAACTTAATTTTTAACTTACATCTTCAAATGATTGGGAAACAAACTGAAGTGGGACTAATACAAAATGGCTGGTATGAAAACATATACACAAAATTAAATTGGCAAAATGTGGCAGCGGATATTACATGACTATCAAGGTATTTTGTACCTATATCAAAAAGATGTGTAATCCATGATATTTCTAAATATATTTGTGACTTACCAACGCTTCCATATGCCCCGATCTCTTCGCTCTCAGTGCGTGTGCTTCCCGTTCCAACCACTGACTTGATCTCAAAGAGATACTGACTGGAAGGCGTCAAGCCCTCAAAGAGATAAGAAGATGACGTGGAAGGAACAGCAATCGATGGTTCGCTGGCACCGTCCGCTGGGCTGTAAGAAACCTCGTAGAAGTCGACAAGGGACCCTTGCGGTCGGCCCCACGCGAGCACGATAGAATTCTCGTTCATCCGCACAAAGAGGTTGAGCGAATCAGGTGGAAGTGGAGCTGAAAGAATAGGGGGTATTTGACGGTGAACATTATGGTTTGATTGTCATACAAAGGTTAATTTGAAGAGCCATTTGATAAAAGGATGTATATTATTTTTTCGTTGTCAGAAAATGGGCCACATGAAAAACCATCTGAATTACATATTAAATTAATGCTATCATTGTCATAAAAGGGTAATTTTAAAGACCGTTTAATATAAATACATGAATGATGTGTTTACTGTCAGAAAAAGGGTCATTTAAAAGGCCATCTGATATTTAAAAGTACATGAATTATGAACACAGAGTTCATAGAGTTGTCATTTAAAGACATAAATAAATTGCCAATGGAGAAAAAGACAGCAATAACCATGGGGGGAAAAAAACTAACATCAATAATACAGACAGTGCAACATAAATCCACACTAGCACTTGCCTGGGTCAAGTTAAAAATGGATATCGGGCAAATAAAATATCACAAAGGGTCTAGTTTTGTTGCCCTATCTGGCAAATATATAATGTTTAAAGTACAAGAGAAAATTTGATTTCCTAACATGTAAATCTCATCTAGAAGTTAAAAATTGATATCAGGCAAATCAAATATCACAAAGGGTCTAGTTTTGTTGCCCTATCTGGCAACTATATAATTGTTAATGTACAAGAGAAAATTGTATTTCCTAACCATGTAAATCGCATATAGAAGTTAGTGGGCAGGTAAAATTGCAAAATGTATGATTCAATTTGCCCAAGCAGGCCAGTACAGTTGGTGTGGAAGCTTGCATAAATTAATATTTACTTGAGAGAAATATGATCATAAATCAAAGCAACAAATTCATCTCGGCTTATAATTACCAGTTCGCTGCTGGATTGTGTTAATGGTTTCGGCCGGCTGAGAATTATCACGCAGGATGAGCAGAGTGATATTGTAGAGTTCGCCCGGCACGAGACCAGTGAAGGTAACCTCTCGCGCACCATCCCTCAAGACGTCTCTGACGGAATCACCGGGGGAGACGCGGATGATGTATCTGACAAAGTTGGTATCGGCAACGGGACCCCACAGCACCGTGAAAGCAGAAGAGTGGAAGTTTGTCACAGACAACTCGCCAGTTCCCAGCTCGTCTGTTGGTTGAAGAATTGAAAAAACAAATGGATGTTTTGGATGCAAACAACAACAAAAATGTTGTTTATTATAAACCAACTTTAGATAATTGCAATCCAACCTACTGAAAAACAAAGAAAGGAATAAGAAAATGAGTGATACTTATATAAAATATTTATAACCCAGTGAAATTAGTACATTTTAAAACTGCGTAGTCAAATAGTGGCATACACTTATGATTTGGGTGTTGTCTGTTGGTAGAAGTCTAAAAGATTCACAACATAGCCAAGCAGTAACTACGTGATACCACACATGACTGAATAAAGAAACCAATGCATGGACAAACAAGTGAAAAATAAATATAAACCTTTTTTTAGTTGTTAAATCTTCAGGACAGCAAAGAAACTTTTTGAACACCTACAACTAGTAGAGGGCACAATTTATAATATATAGAAGACTGAGATATTCCTAAATGTGTATCATATCCAAATCAAATCGACGGAAATGAATCGATCTACATTACTTACTGGTTGTGAAATCACTGTTTGCGAGTCATAACTCTTTGTGGTATCTCCCGTTCCAGTTACGCCAATGATATAGGACTGAACGCCAATGGTATCGGACAATTTGGCTTATGTTAGGCTTAGGTTAAATGTGTATTATATCAAAATTGAAATCATCTGTAATGGGTTGATCTACAGTACTTACTGGTTGTGAATTCGCTGGTCAGCGAGTCACTCCTCTTTTCGGTATCTCCCGTTCCAATCACGGTTTGAACGCCAACGGTATAGATCTCGTCCGGTCGCAGCCTGTCAATCGTGAACGATGGACGCTCGCCGGCTGCGATCTGGCTGCTGAGTACTCTGCCGCGAAGCTCATCATCGAGATAGACGTCAAATGCACCATACCCACCGTTGGGAACGGTCCATTCGACGGAGAGGGATGATGTTTTTATCTCGTCGGCGATGAGCAGGGTCGGTGGATTGGGTTCTGTAAAGTTAAATACATATACATGTAATAATCATTGACATTTTCAAGCGGGATAGTTATATTACTTTATTGCAATATATTCCATGATACTGTACATGTATTTCAAGTTTGCGTGAATTGTTTATTCTGTGGCCACGGTTGATGTTATTATCGGCCATAAGCTCTGTAATTGGATTCATTCAATAAAAGAAAAAACAAAGAAAAAACATGTCTGTAAAAAACATTTTCATTCACATATCATATAATAATAATAATAATAACGGTCAATAACTATTATGCCTACTTCTCACTATAAAAGAAAACAACAACACTTACCGGTGAACACAGAGTCCAGGGCGTAGGGCTGGAGTTGGGTTCCCTCCCCTGACACGCCGAGTGTGTAGAGCTGTCCAGCCATGAGGTTCGTGAATTGATACTCGCGGGTAGCGGTCGTAAGAACCGGGACGGGAGACACGCCCGCGCCATCTGGGTTGATTATCAGATAGTATGTGTTCACCACAGTGGCGCACTCACCCCATTGCACGGTCACGCTCGCAGAAGTCGTCTCGGTGATTTGGATTGAGCACATTTCGAGAGCAGCTAAATGGGAAATTGAATTCACATTTATTAATAAATTGGTCGTTAAAAACATTAAAAAGATATATACAAATTATAAACATGGTGTATTGGTGTCATATATTAGTACATAAACTTTGTTTTTTGCTAAAAGGTTCCCCTTATGTTTTTTACTGTTTTTTAATCAAATTATAGGGGGGAGGGCACAGACCCCCTTTAGCTACGCCTCTGACATGCATACAGACAACCGCAGCAATACCAACCTGTTCGCCCTTCAATCAGACTTTGTTCACTAGTTGTCTGCTCAGCACCACTCCCACTACTCGTGTACACAATAACGTTGTACGGGGTGTCAGGTAGTAATCCGTCTATCGTCGCAGACGTCGGTGCGCTACGCGGGACACGGTTGGCGATACTCGTGCTATTCGGGTCGCTCGATGGAGCATACAAGACGACGTAGTCATCAAAGGTTCCTGTAGCAGGAGTCCACACAACACTGATGGACTGGGAGGTGGTAGCAGTTACTCTAAGTCCAGTAACGACGGTTGGTCCTGAAATACAAAGAGAACAAAAATGATTACTTTTAAGTCGAGTAACATTGTTTTGTCATAAAAAAACAAGGAGAAACTAGATGGATCTTCGACTGCGCGCAGTCGAAAATGATGCCTCCGCCATTACGCAATTTATTTATATCAAGCCCAAATCAACATGTACACTGAATTAATTCTGTCAACTCAATTTTGATGGTACTCTGTCTTTTAGATCTTAACATATCACAATTATGCGGAGGCATAAAAATGATTATTAACCAATTCTAAGATTTGATGAGTCAGCAGCGCCGTGCACAAAGGAGCTCAAAATAATGTCAAGGTTTTTTCTCAAAATATTATTGATCACATATAATTGGCTCCGAGATTAAAAACAATAGACTTTCTATAAACTTCAAGAGTATAATACAACTAAAACTAAGCATGATACCAGCATGTTAAGTTAATATAATAATACAAATAATAGTAGTTTGGATTTTTATAGCACCTAATATGATACGATATCAATAAGCACTATAAGAAAAACATTGCTTACTTGTTTGCTGGCTAAAACTCATGGTAACTCGTACGTCTAGCACCGTCCCCACTGACTGCATACAGTTAAATGGTGCAAACGACGTTGGTAGATTCAAGTGTAATTTACGCTAACAAGCACTTCACACTATGAGAAAAACATTGCTTACTTGTTCGCTGGCTAACACTCCTGGTAACAGTTGGACTTGTGCCCTGGAGGATATTACTGATTGTGTATCGTTCGCCCGAAGGCAGGTTGAAGAACGTGTACTCCAGGCTGGTCAGAGGGAGCGGTACGGATGCGACGATGCTACCGGTAGCGTCGACAGCCTGTAGACTGTAGCTTGTGGCTGCTGTCGCTGCTGTCCACTGGACTGAGATCGAGTCGGTCGTGTAGCCTGTAACAGTAAGGGCTCCTTCCAACTGTTCTCCTACAAATACAAAATACAGGATCGAAACAAAAATGTAATAGATAAAACATAAAATAAAATGGATGGGATGGAAAGACCAGAAACTCTGCCCGCCCGTAAAATGTAGCCCACACTCGCTGTTGCTACGTTCCACTGGACTAAGATTGTGTTGGTTTGTGTATTATGTAACAGTGTGCGCCTCTTCCAACAGCTCCCCTACAAAGACAGGATTCTTCAAATTGATGAAGTTTGAACAGAAGCCTTACCAAAGGTAATTTATAATATCTTCATCTTTTTTTGTGTAACTAGGAATTCTAAATGGACATGTTTTTTTGTTTGTTTCAATTCTTTTATTGATCCATAATCAAACGATATCAGAAAATCATAAACATCAGAACAATGTTGATCATTCACATGAATGACATACAAATGTAATCATACATTTCTATCTAAATCACATGTAATTAAAAAACCTCACAATAGTAAGGATCATCTTTAACATTAAATGGATATGTTAATGAACCAATCAGATGAAGCTATACAAGGAAGAAAATACAGGATGCTTCTTACTGGGGGGTAGTGAATCTTGTGAAACCACCACTGCTGCTACGTCTAGCACCTTCCCCATTGACTACATACAATAAAATGTTGTACTCAACTGTAATCTACGCTAACATTACAATACACTCTTTCATGCTACCAAGCCTAAACACGTGTATCATAGTCAACTCATTATAAACTGAATATAGCATGCCACTTACCGGGAGTAATAAATCTCGTGACCCCATCACTCCTGGTACGTCTGACCCCTTCGCCATTGACTGAGTAGAGTGAGATGGTGTACTCGATGTTGGGCGATTCAAGGGTGATCTGCGTCGCGGTCAAGTCGCTGGGCAAGATGAGGGACCTATTGCCGGGCGTCCAGCAGAGCTCGTAGCCGCTAAGACCAGAGGTCACACTCGGCCATCCCAGAGTGACCGTCTGCCCATCCACAGAGAGGAAGTGGAGGGCAGCTGGAGCCTTGGGAACTGCAGATAAAGAATTGAACAGATTCAATATTTGAATTTTTAAAGTCATATAATCACTTGTAGCAAAGAAAATAGAACTGTTTCAATTTCATAACAATTCACAGTGTTAGAAATTTACTTTTTGCCTTGTGGCTCAGGCGGGCAAGTAAAAAGCCAAGATTTTTCAAATTCTAGTGGCTAAAACCCAAATCTGGTAGGTAGCCATGCGAAATCAAAGACAAACTTTAAAGGGACTTTAGGAACATTGTCCAAATCCTCAAAACTTACTAGGAATTCTAGTGGTTCTTTCATACATTATCATATTCATATTAACAATAAAAGCAAGGGTCCGGTTTCGGGTTTCAAATTTCCGTTATATTCAAAAGATATTTACGATTGAAGTGTTCAGATATGAAATTGTCTACGGGATAATCTCATGCCGTGTACAAAGTAAGTGCAATGAGTTAGTGAATATTCATCTCTTTGCATTTTTGCTCATATCTTTGCCAAAAAACATTCAATTAATGTGAAATTTTCACACATCACTTTGTGGACATATTAGATAACTCCAATACACATTTTATTAATCACTCATCACTTTTTGCACTTGCACTTGTAGATCCCTTTAAATATTATGTTACATTTGATTGCCCATTCAGGCTAATTAGTGTCAATGAATTTTAGTAGCCCAATACCACCCCCCCCCCCCCCCCCCCGGCCAGCAGATCTGTGCTAATTTCTTAGCACTGATAATGAATAAATACAAAATGGCATAATTCTGGAATTCCTTGGTAATAGCATCAAGTACATGTAGGAGAGATAATGTGAATGTTTTTTTAATTTATTTATAATCATACATGTACATATATTGTGGTATACTGGTTTGGGCCTATACCAATATGACAATATGAGGGTCGTGGGTTTGATAATTCCCAACTGCAGCATGTGTTTCATGTAAATGCACAATTGCATATCAGAATGGCAGCAGCTTTCAAAAGATGTCACGATCAAAAGAAAAAGCCCCACACAAATCAGAACAAAGATTAAAGGGTCATATTACTCTTTTGTTGGTATGCCGCCATTTTTGCTCAGATTTTCGCTCATGATTCTTCTTATTCAACTTTTTTCATAGCAATCATCACATTTCTGGGGTGGAATTCCCCTCTATGGGAAACAGCAATAAATCAGATTCTCTGAGTCTTGTGACTTGAGCCAACCAGGGCACTTAGATGGTAAGGTCTCTACATATCACTTTTACACGCCATACTAACAATTTAATTGTAGCACAGAGTACATAGACAATGCATGGGTTGACAAGTCTCTGATTCCTGCCACCAATGCATTGTCTATGCACAGCTAGCTACACACATGGTATGGTAATGTCTGTAGGAGAGCTACATGTACATACCAGTGTATGCAGTGATGTCCGAGAGTTGGCTGGTACCTCCGTCCACGAATTCCAGGAGTAGAATCACGGAGTAAGTTGTTCCCGCATTGAGGTTTGTAAACGTGAAACGTCGCTCCCCGTTTGCGCTTCGCTGTTGCGTCTGCACGCGTTGCCCGCCAGAGATTAGGAAGAGCAAGTAGTTGTTGAATGTCTGATTCGTTGGTTCACCCCACACTACTTCCAGCGATGTGGTTGTGATTTCATTTGTGTACAGCTGACCAGGGTTCATGGTATCTAGATTATATTAAAAGGTTGGAGAAGAAAGCAATCAGTAAAATGAACAATGAGATCTAATTATCTCATGCAACATGATGTAATTTTATCGCTTGCTGAAAACCGCTTTTGAGGGCCTGACAAGCGGTGCGAGTTTTCCGCTCTCATCCTGCATCCAGGAGGTTTTTTTAATCAGTGTTGACACTTTCTTATCACTTGCCCCTCTCTCTGTGATAGCACTGGGCCTCGGGGGGGGGGGGCAGTAAACACAGCTAGGATTGTTGACAGTAGTGACAAAACTGTCAGAAACTGATAAGAATGTGACCGAGTTGATTACCACGATGGTGGAAATCAAACTAACGACAGAATCACCTAATGACATCATGAAGAACATTTTAATAGCTTGAACCTGTTTGATATCTCAGTTGGATGACCCCGCACGACTTTGAGAGATTTCATTTGTGTATAGCTGATCAGGTTTCATAGTATTTTACATGTAGTCAAAACAAAAGTGGAATGCAGTAGTTATAAAGCGCATCATAATAATAGATTATTCTCTATTCGCTTTACAAAATATAGATTTGTCATCTTCTACTTTCTCGTTTTTTCCTCCTGCTTCTACTTCTTACAGTATTAGAATGGCAGCATGAAAACTATGCCATCTACATTGTAATTGAGTAGAGCAGGTAGTTATTGAATGTCAGATTTCTTGGTTTACCTTTATAGTCTATGATAATAATAGATTCTTTTGTATGCCCTCTACAAAATAAAACTTCTTCTTCTTCTCCCTCTCTTCCTTCTTACATTATAACAAATACTATTTCTGCTATATTGTAATTGTTATCATTATATTCTTACCAAGAGTGACAGTGAAAACCTCTGGTGATGTTGCCATCTTCTTCTCCTTCTATAGTTCTTCAGTTTCCTTCTGTTTGTTGTTATTTTCCTTCCTTAATTATTATTGGTATTATTTTTATTGCAGTTGTTGGTATTCAAATTATATTCTTACCAAGAGTGACGGTGAAAACCTCTGGTGATGTTGCCGTCTGCGACTCCCCTGACACAGCATTACCTTCCACCTCGTAGGTTCCTCCCGGCACAAGGTCAGTTACAATTTCCTCCGGGCACGCCTCGCGTGGCAGGTCAAAGTTTACGATTCCGTTGACACCGACGCCTACACCGCTCTGTCGCCCGGTGACGCTAACTGCATAGTATTCGAGGATACCAGCACTCGGTGGTACTGGACGGACTCGGATGGATGTCGGCGAGATCGAGTCGATTTGCAGGGATGGTCTTAGGGGAGCTGTTAGCAAAAAGAATATATTTTTAGAATCATGTCGCTCTTGCCTTTTAAGGGGATTTAGTAACAATGCTGACTTATATGCAAAAACTGACAAAAGGTTGATAAAATGTGCATTTCTGTGGCTTGATATGTCCACTGAGTGATGTGTAAAAATCCTATGGTAAATGAATGCCAGATGATTGAGTAATGAGTGAAAATGCATAGTGCTATTTGCTATTAATTGATTGCCATATAAAGTTGCAATGATCTCCCAGACCATTTTCTCTTCTTTTCGAAAAAAAAAAATCATACAAATGGACTTGTATGTTGTATGCATGACAAAGGTTGCAGTATACAGCCATGTTAAAATGGACTTGTATGTTGTATGCTTAAAATGGACTTGTATGTTGTATGCATGACAAAGGTTGCAGTATACAGCCATATTAAAATGATTATTGCTTCTGTCCCCTACCCCCCCCCCCGCAAAAAAAGTTGTCATAAAAAGTAAAATTTGAACTTACGCAGGACAAATGTGGCAGAAGCAAGCCTGGTGGTGCCAGTTCCAATGGTCCCAGAGGATAAGACATACTGGTAGACCTGGCCTGGTGTCAGAATCGGAATGGTCACACTTCGACTGTTAGTGGAGATTGGAGATACTGGGGTGCCGTCAGATGGGGTGTATTCCAGTACGTAATCGTTTGCGAGATCCGCATTCGGCCACCTCACCACCGCTCCGGTAGCAAACCTATTGAACTCGATGATTTCATCAGCTGTTGAAATTTGAGAAAGAAAAATAATTCAGAAAGGAACTTTAACGTACAAGATTACACACTGATGTTTTGTTCTCCATGCCCAGTAGCGCAAGTAAAATATGATGATTGTTTTTACAATTTACTTACCGGAAAACCAATGTGACACAAAAGAAAAATGAATTGGGCTAGAAAGCTTGATCTGCTTGGCATACTTGCTTGTTTGAAGTTTACACGTAGCCTACAGAATAACATTTTTTCTTGAAGATGAACAATCTGTGCTGGCCCCGGGCAATAGACCGCTTCTGTAATGTATGCAAATAATATGCGTATGACGTCAGACTCCCCGTTGGCAAGCTGAACAATTAACTTAGCTTAGCTTGCCGGACCTAGTTACTATTGCATATTATTTGCATACATTACAGAAGCGGTCTATTGGGCAAGTGCTAGTGTTGAGTCCTGCATATAACATTTAAGCTGAGCAGAAAATGCAATTGTAAATATTACTAAAGCATGAGATTGTCTATTTTCTGGAAGAGCTATACAAGAATGGAAATTGCTTTAATAGTGAAAATGTTAAATCAAGTTCAATTTAAACTCATTAAAATGTCTACATAAGAAATATATTTTGAAATGATATGTAGCAACCTGTCCAAAATTTTACGTATGATAATGTCACTTTCAAATCAAATTAATTCTCCTATGACATTATATGACTGATGTGTAATCGTATGTATGTTTGTTTGTGTGTGTGTGTGCTTATATAATTTTCCCCATTCTCTTAAATACAATGTAGGTTACATGAATTGTACATTTACTTGTGTATGTGCTAAACAGGCCCTGTCAATAAGCTTTTGCTTTCTTGGGCCTGAATCATTAATAATTTTGTTAAATATAGAGTCACACTAAATAGTGTTATATCAATATATTAATATACACTTTGTTTTATATTTTGTATATTCCTTTGTAATGTTTTTAATGGCAAATTTACCAATAAATGTGAAATTCAAAATTCAATTCAATGTTTAATAATATAATATCTTTGTATATATATATTGTACATATTGTTTATGATTGATTGAATAAGCTTGTCTTTAAAACTGTAACATTTTTGCAATGTGATAACTACGCACCTGTCGTTGCTGTTGTCTCGCTAACTGCACTAAAGACATCCCCGGTCACCGCAAACACTTGGATCTTGTAGAGTGTTTCCGGGCTAAGGAAGTCCTTGGTGACTGTAAGGTCGTCACCACGGGGAACTTCTACAAGGAGCGCTTGTTCGGCATCATTCGGGAAAAGGTAGATGACGTAGCGATCGAAATTCCCCGGTGACGCACCCCAACTGAAGGTGAGGCGTGTCTGAGTCGGTTCTAAGACATCAATCAGCCCTGGTCCTGCAGGGTCTGGAAAAGAGGAAATAAATATGATTGGCATGATCAAAGCCACCGAGTTACATGTATAATGATCATTATCATTACCATCATCATATCACCGTGTTTATTTGTTCAGTGCCACCGAGTTACATGTATAATGATCATTATCATTACCATCATCATATCACCGTGTTTATTTGTTCAGTGCCACCGAGTTACATGTATAATGATCATTATCATTACCATCATCATATCACCGTGTTTATTTGTTCAGTGCCACCGAGTTACATGTATAATGATCATTATCATTACCATCATCATATCACCGTGTTTATTTGTTCAGTGCCACGGAGTTACATGTATAATGATCATTATCATTACCATCATCATATCACCGTGTTTATTTGTTCAGAGCCACAGAGTTACATGTATAATGATCATTATCATTACCATCATCATATCACCGTGTTTATTTGTTCAGAGCCACGGAGTTACATGTATAATGATCATTATCATTACCATCATCATATCACCGTGTTTATTTGTTCAGAGCCACGGAGTTACATGTATAATGATCATTATCATTACCATCATCATCATCATCATCATCATATCACTGTGTTTCTTTGTTCAACATTGCAATCATCATCATCATTTACCATAATCACATCTTTTTTTTTCTTCACAAATACTATAAACATTGTAATCAACATCATTGCCAACATCTATTATACAATCAGTTTCATAGTCAAACAAATTATTATATTCATCACATAAATCACCATCATTACTATAACCATCACCTCTATTATCATCACTATTGTCATCCCCATAATCCTGCTTGTCATCCAAATGTTCATCATTGTCATAGTCATCATCATCATCATCATCATCATCAAAACTAGCAAAACATCATCAAAACAACTTACATGTGGTAACAGCCAATTCCTCTCTTGTAGCTGTAGCCAGGCCGACGATTTCAAGGCTTACAACGTAAGGTGTACCAGAAGAAAGCCCAGTAATGGTGTAGGTGTTTGTGATAACTACCAGTAACGCGATAAGAGTGTCCGCACCTCCTTCTGTCCTGATGCGCAGGTTGTATCCCGTGGCCGCGGGGTCCGAGGACACCCCCCAGGTGAGTGCGATGGTATTTGTAGTTCGTTCTACAAGCGCAGGGAATCCCTCGGGTGCTCGGCCTGTAGAAAAAATGTTAAATTTGAAAAGAAATAATAATAATAATAATATATTACATTTATATAGCGCTTAATACAATGTTTCTAAGCGCATCATTATTACCCTTGGTCATCAGGTACAGGTCAAACCCGCACAATTGTCTTGCACACTGTTTCAACTCCCTGGGGAGCATACTAGCCCAGCTGCCACACAGGCGCTGAAGGCTAATTAATACCTGACCAAGTACCCATTTATACTCCTGGGTAGAGAGCAGCAATGTGGATTAATTGTCTTGCTGAAGAACAAACGGAGTGGGCTGGGTTCGAACTCGGGATCTCGAGATCGGAAAGCGCATGCTCTACCAATCTTGCCACACCACATCCACAATGTTGCAGGGATGATGTGCTTAGTGCAATATCTGGATATCCCTCAACCACACAGCACTCAAGATCAATAGTCAAGGGACCTTCCGATTATGCCACATCCATTTCATACCGTAATTGCTACTTATTCCCCAAAATAATTGTGCCGATTTGAACTTTACCTGATGACAAAGGGTTATAATAATGCTAACAGTGCTAAGAAACTCTGTATTAAGTGATATACATTTTTGTTCAAACCAATTCAATTCCAGTATATATAAACCATCAAACAAATAACAAACAGAAATGGCAATTCCATAGTTATTCATCCATATAGTTTTGACCCCATAGATGGGGCACAGTTATTCCAATAATGCCATCTACATTGTACATGTTATAATTTTCATGTTTTCTGCAAATCTACAAATGGTCAGTTTAAAAATAAAAGGGGACTAATAATTATGTTCAAAGTTTGTAAACCATATAAAGCCCTCGTTTGCATTTGATGAATATTTTCAAAATTAGCCATAACTGATATCTGAAAAACTTGCATCGCAGAGAGGAACTTGGATCCTACAAGATGGTGTACAGAACTCAAATCAGCCCAAAATTTATTTAACGCCCTTCTGACTCCTCTCACCCGACGAAATAACAAAAGGTGGCACCTAACCTGTTGTTCCTGCAATCACTGCAGGCTCACTGAACCTTGTTGCTCTTACAGTGACGACCTCCATGCTGTAAGACGTCTCCGCACTTAAACCTCTAAGGGTGACAGAAGGCCGGTCGCTCGCGGCGACTTCCATTTCGGTGACCTCTGCCAGCCCGATGCGGCCGTAGCGCAGGATGAAGGAATCATACAGACCTTCCTCTGGTGGGGACCATGCCACGTCAAGCTCGAATGCTTCGGTGCGAGTTATGCTCAGACCCACCGGTGAGTTAGGCACTACATAGAGAGGACAGGAAACATTGCAATAATTCAATAACTATATGTGCATATACATGTACATAATATATATAATATGTGTGAATCAGCATTTGGCAACATTTTGAGGTTTTGCATAATGATGAAATCATAGATACCATCATTCGGAAAAAGAACAAATGTTACAATTTTACAGAGAATACCTTCTTCTACTTTTTTGCTACTTTGGGCATGTCTTGAGAATGAAATCATCACGCCTCTTGAAAAGTGCAATGGAAGGGGGAGTCAATGGGGCCAGACCCAGGGGAAAACTCCCTAAGAGATGGATGGATTGCCTGAAAGTAGACTGCACTAAAAGGAACGTACATACAATAGCAGTGGCAAGTCACTTGGCAAGAGACCACAGCAAATGGTAGCGACTCACAAAGCGTATGCCACCACGCAACCGAGTGCACGGCATAAGTCAAATTAAGTCAAACTAAACAAAACTCGTGAAAGTAAATGATTTTCCATTTTTGGAGTAATAAATAAAATAAAAAATAAAAAATCAGAACATTGAAAAAGAAAGATCCTTACATGTGTAGACTACGGATGCACTGCCTGTGTTGCCTGTAGGCCAGGTGATGGTGATGGTGTACAATTGACCAGGGGTCAATCCAGTGAATTCTGCCTCTCGAGGACCGAGCGTCTCAGTGGATCCGGCCGAGGGATTGATGACCGGAGTGAAGGAGGTGACGCCCTCGACATCGTTCCACGTGATGCGGATGGAATCGGTGGAAACATCCTTGATGTTAACTCCACCTGCTGTACCAGCAGCTGAAGTGTTAAAAAAGGTGAAAACAAATTTTTTCATTAAAGGTACACTTGAGTATTGGTAATTCCCGAAATGCCCCTTGACACTAAATTGGTTGATTTTAATTCTATTTGAAAGCTCCTTGAAAAAAACATGTCAAATAAAAATCATTCCCTTTCAAATGCTCTCATAGGTGAAAAATTTGATTTCAAGATATTTTATTCATAAGTCTACCAGCCGGGGGACATTTTGACTTTTTAGAAAAATACAAAAAATGCTTTATAGACTTCTTTGAAACAACTTTAAATAGGTTTTATATAGTTGTTGATGGTATCTCTATTGAATCATTATTTTTACAGAACATCAAATGCACAATTGTGTATGAAAAAATGGCTAAAACCAATGAGTTTTTAGAGTTGTAACAGCTCTTTTTTTTAATGATAAAAGGGTTTTTACTTAGTCGTTTGTAATTGTGTATACCTTTCGAGCATGGTGGAGTTATAACTATTAGTTTTTACCGTAAAGATGCAGGTTTTGGTTGAATACTAAAGTTAAGTTTGACCAATACTCAACTATCCCTTTAACGATACTATCCACCTTTTGCAAGCTAATATTTAAAATCAGCGACATTATTGTCTTATATAAAAAGAAATGTGAGTTAGACTGCAAAGTGATCGTTTTTTCTTGCATCATGTGAACTTATTATCACTGTAAACTTCATCAAAAGTTCATCAACATAGTCACCTTGTGGGTTATGGATGATTTGTTCCTATTTCCTTTGTTCATTTTCACTTATATGTGACCTTACACCACACAACGACCGTTACGTCGCAGAGATAGTTTCTCTGTTATTAGCTGAAATAGCCAAATTTGGTTTAAAATTCAGGATTTTCGTATTTCTTCAATGAAGGTATCTTAATCTGCCTTCTGTGAAATTTTGATCGTCATAAATCATGTTTAAATATGTTTTTTTTATCAAATAAAATAGATATACAGCGCTTGAATGGACGCCAATCTTTGAAGTGGCCAGTTTCTCTGTTGTTTTAAAACTGATTCAGTCATTTTTCAAATCTTTGGCACTAATTTTCAGAGGGTTTGCCTTGTCTGGATATATGACAAATTATGTATCATTTTAAAGGTAATGAATTCTACTGTAATGTCATGTGAAAATCAGCATAATCATTTTCCCCGACTTATTGGTCGTTTTGTGGTGTAAGGTCACATATTACATAATCCTGGTCGGTTTCCCTATGCTTGAATGAAGTAATAAAAGGCAGGTTACTTGTTGTGATGAAAAGCGGAACGGCGCTGCTCGTCTGCTCGTTGCTACCCTCCCCAGAAACGGTGACCACAGATAAGGAGTAGCGGGTCGCGGGTTCAAGCCCCGTCAGCGTCTGGGAGGATGCGGTCGCATCAAGAGACAGCGGTGAGGAGTAGGCCCCATCTGCAGGGTCGTAGGTGAGGCGGAAGCCATCGTACTCAACATCAGCTGAATCTGGGGGCGTCCATTGGATGGTGAAGGAGTTGGACTGTACGCCTTCCACTGGTAAGAGACGTGGCCCTTGTGGCTCTAAAAGAAAAACACGATTGAGAGTCAGTAAGGGGCCTCGGCTTTCGATCCTAGCAGCATCTCCGTCAGAGCCTATTTTGTGACCGGCTATAGCAAAACCCTGCACTTGAGAGGAATTCATGTTTTTAAGAAAAGGGCGATATAAGTTCACATAATGAATGTAAAAACTTCTAACCATAAAAATTGAAAATATTATATCTTTGCTAAATATTGTCCAATATCAACCCTAAATTGATTTAGCCCCCCCTCCTCTATTTTCGCGATTACTTCGCAACGCTTAAATATTTTACGGTGCCACTTCACGACTTTTTTTCTTAGAGTCTTGCGCAACTTTTGATACCAAATTTGCGACAACCGGGTGTACCGTTCTAAAGTTACGTGACCTTTTGTAAGTGAGCGTCGGCCCGAAAATCGCAAAATTTTGTGATTTGTGTACAAATCCTATGGAAATTGACTTTTTCCTAGAATAGACAAAATCTTCATTATTTTTCATTCTGATCACTGCAATTATTTAATTTTGGGCTACAAATGGTTGAATAATGGTTAATATTTTATTCCATCAAAAAAATATATAACAAATATTTTTAAAATGCAAAAAAAATGCAATTTTCGCATAATTAATTAGCTCTAATTAGCATATTATAATTAAAACAAAAAATTTAACTATGCAATATTGTATGGCTCATGGACATCTATCACCATGCCAAATTTGGAGTCGATTGGAGTTTCGATTGCCGAGAAAACTACAAAAAATACAAAAAAATACAATTTTTGCATAATTAATTAGCTCTAATTAGCATATTCTAATTAAATTTTTTTTTTTAACTATGCAATATTGTAGACCTTATGGACATCTATCACGATGCCAAATTTGGAGTCGATTGGAGTTTCGGTTGCCGAGATCTTATTTTTTTTAAAGTTTCAAAATAGCCCAGTCTTTTTAGGGTTAAAGAACAAGATGTCTCATTGAAACGTGTGATGAGGCCCTTCTAATGGCTTGAAAATCTTGGATTTTTATAGTGCAGGGTTTTGCTATATACAGTCCCATATGATGCAAATGACATGTAGTAATTATCAGACTGATAACTGTAGAGTTGACAATCCTTTTAACTAGTTGCCATTTCACATCTTAAAACCTTCTTCTTTATATTATGAGAATAATTATATGGAGTACATGACTTATATTTATATAGGGCTTAATGCAAAGAAAGCCTCTAAGGTGATTTCTTAACATGTTCCCTTCAAGTTTCTAAAATCCTTGTAGACTTTCTTCACAACTCACTTGGTTCCTGTAGTCAATGGGTTAAAACAGTAAAACACAAAGTTGAGGGGGATAAAAGAAGTTTTAAAAAACGTACTTGTTCTTGCTTGGATCCTGTCCTGCTCTGTGTACGGATTGCCTTGACCTGATTGAAGAATGATCTCATAGAGGGCGCCAGACCGTAGATCTGGGATGGTGAAGAGATTGTTTGCAGACGGGCTCAGAGTCTGGAATGCAAATGTACCATCCGGTAGCTGGCGGTAACCATAGCGATATCCATTGCTGGTGCCAGCGATTGGAGAAAAGTCAACCGAGATGACGAGCAGAGTCTCGAGAGCATCGGCAACATCGAGGATAATGGGCTCTGTGTTGAAAAGGAAACATGACAAAATATGTTGTGAATTTTCGTTAAAATATTCCCAATTGACCCTAAAGGTGTTGCATAATCAGTAGCAGTCAATCGCTAATTTGCAAAAGAATACAACTTTGCAAATGAACGTAACTGTCTGTTGCATCAAGGATTTATTCCGTTTAAATGATAAGTTGCGTATAAACCCAAAGTTGCGTTTTACTTCATCTCTGTATGCATCACCCCCAAGGGGAAAAACTGATTGATAAATAGCACACAATTGTATGATCCTTATCAATATACAACTATTATTATATATTAATTATTATACTTTATTTTTGGAAAGAGAACATTAGTGAAAAATCCATGTCATGCTTACCTGTGCTGACATTCGTTGTGACAGGCCCGCTCTTCTCTTCCGAATCTCCGCTACCACCGACGGATTGCACCTCGACCCTGTACACCGTGTTTGGCGCAAGCCCCTCAAAGTCGGCAGTCTGCACATCTTTGGGAACGACTTTTGAAATCGCCGGAGACGGGGATGGAGGGAAAACGGTGACTTCGTAACGCTCAAAGTCGTTTGACGCCACTCCCCATGTAATACGGGCACTGAAGGAGCCAAGGGCTACGGCAGATACACTGCTGGGCACGGAAGGACCTACGTATAATAATAATAATAATTATAATAATAATAATGATGATACTTATAATAAGAATACTAATATTAATAATAATGATAATAATAATACAAATAATAATAATAATATCAATAATATTAATAATAATAATAATCATAATAATCATAATAATAATAATAATTAATAATAATAATGATAACGCTTAGAGGCTCATAGCATTCTGCGCTCTATTAATGTGTATCACTATTACTATCATTTTCAAGCATAAAATAAATATAACATAACAACAAAGATATAAATTGTGATACACAAACTTCAAAACACATTTGAGATATTAAAGGGGACCACCAGGCAAAGGACAACACATTATTATATGTTTTGGTACCGTTTTGTGATATCAAATAGATACCCAACATTTTGCAAAGGGTTGTGTAATTCATAAACAAAGCAATTAATTTCCACCACTTACGGAACCACTGCTATTCCTGGTTCCCTACGGGCCAAGCATTTGCGAGTGCGCCAATGCTTTCACGCGTACGTCAATAGATTCCCGGATGATTCATTCGCTCTGCACAGTGCGCTCTGGATCTGCACGCATATAGTCTACGCAATTCAGACCGCATGAACGCATGGTTGAGAATGGTGATGCGTTTTCCAATTATATATTTTTTTCTGAAAACATATTTTTGTGAACTTGTTGAAGGAATGGAATACTAAAGATGGTACCTTTCTATAATAAGAATATTATTTTTGGGTGGTGGTACCCTTTAAAGGGGTAGTTTAGTTTTGGTAGAGAGGGCGCTGCACATCGCAATTTTTTTGTGAGGTAATGAAAAACTGAGTGTCGAATTTGAGAGAACATGAAATTTTAATGGCAGAATAAACTTTATTTGGTCAAAATCGACCCAGAAACGGCTGAAATATCAATAAATATATCTGATCTTATAATTATTTGGGGCCCAAATAATTAGATGATTTTTTGAAAAAATTAAAAAAATGCTTGCACTTTTTCAAAATTGTTTAAAAGCATTTTTTAAATGGTTGTTGATGATCTCGCTATTTAATCATTATATCAACAAAACATCACATGCATAATTTTGGTTGAAAATGGTTGAAACCAATGCCTTTTAAAAAAGCGCCCTCTTGTGTGTTAATGGCTCTTTTTTAATGATAACAGGCATTTTACTTGGTCGTTTGTAATTTTGTATACATTTCGAGCATGGTGGAGTTATAACTATTAGTTTATAATGTTACTGTGCAGGTTTTGGCTACTAAAGTTCAGCCTTACCAAAACTAAACTACCCCTTTAATTGAATTAAACATACTTGTGTTAGCAGGTAGCTGCTAACTGCCACCCATGCATCATCCATGCATAGCTTGCTACACACTACAGGGTAGTAATATCTGTATGATTGACTTACGTGTCCTTTGCTCAACCCGGATGACATCTGCAGTGGCGGAGCTCTGCCGAACAACAAACTCATAAAGCCTCCCAGGAATAAGCTCGGTGTAAGTGTAGGACAGGATAGTTGTGATGCTATCCGCTGATGACACTAGACTCTGGAAATCCTCAGTGTCTTGGCCGACTTCGCGGAACAGGGCGATGTAGTTGACATTGGGCACTTTGCGCCAGGTCACTGAAACTGTCCTCTCTGCGTAGCCAGTGACAACCAGTGTAGACTCGGGGAACGGCTCTGTAATTATAGTTGGAAATAAAAGTTTTAAAGTGTAAAAAAAAAAGTATTACCTAAGAGATGGTTTTACGGTAAATTAAAATTTATTTCTAACGTAGGGAAACTGACCAGAAATTTATAGTGTAAATGAAATTACCTTTCAGCAGGATTTGAAACCGAGACCTCTGAGTTGTTAGACGGTGCTCAGCTGAGCTATAGAAAGCCAGACGGGTGCTGTGTTCCTCCCTGAAATCCCTTTAACTAGTGTTTCAATAGCTATTTCAGAAGCTATAATAAACCCAACACAAATCTGAAGGATTCAGAATCAGCTATTTATAGGGGATAAGTGCATCACTAGACGCCTGTGACCCATCTCTACCATCACGAGTTCCTTCTTTGGATTGTTTCATAAACAGAAAGTTATATAATTTCACATGCACAAACTTATTACATGCATACAGACACGCATACGGGTTTTGATGCATGTAACCTACCGTATTTGCCGGTGTATTAACCGCACCTGTGTATTAACCGCACCCCCCTTTTTGCAAGTTTTTCTGTATGAAAAAAGTGCGGTTAATACGCTATAAACCGCACCCCCTGTTTGCAAGTTCTTCTGTATGGAAAAAGGTGCGGTTAATACACCAGCAAATACGGTATCTCTATTTTCACAAGTTCCTCCTTTCAGGCAGGGTTTTTATTTTTGTCCCAGTCGAAGATGGTTTCATGCACATACACAAATTATATCAAACACACAGACATACATACCTGTTGTTCCAAGTACTTCAAATGCATCACTAGACGCATGTAACCTATCTCTATCTTCACAAGTTTCTCCATTCAGACAGGGTTTTGATTTTCATCCCAGTCGAAGATGGTTTCATGCACATACACAAATTATAACAAACACATGCACACCTACACACACATATACAGACAAACATACCTGTTGTTCCAAGCACTTCGACTGCATCACTAGATGCCTGCAACCCATCTCCATCCGATGATGTCCGCACTTCAATGGTATACTCCAGCTCAGGTAGCAGGTCTTCAAATAAGTACGACGTCACATCGCTGCTGACTGACGCAGTGATGGGATTAGCCTGGAGCGCATCGGTGGGGCTCAACTGCAGGAGGTACTGGTTGAAGATTGTCTGTGGGGTGGAAGGCGGTGACCACCACACCAGGAGGGAGGAGTAGGTCGCCTCGACAACGGAGACATTCGCAGGGGGGTCGGGTTCTACACGATACATGGAGAAAGACAGAGAGAATAGTTTGTAGGATTCATAGAGAAAAGTGGGTCTCCTCGACAAAAGATAAATTGTATTTGCAGGTGGGTCAGGTTCTGCACAATAAATGGAGAATGAAAGAGAGAGAATGAATAATGAATATGCTTAGTGCATTGTTTATCTGAAGGAGAAATAATAATGCATAATGAATGATTTGTATAATCCCTAGGGAAGAGTAAAATAGAGCTTTATCCTATTTTGTTGGGCCTAAAAGAAAATTGAGTGGCCAAAAACAAAGAATTTTTTTTTAAAGAATGTTATTCTAATTGCCCATTAGGGCAAGTACAATTCAACATTTAAACATTGTAGTGGCTCATTTTTGGTGGCCCAGGGCAGGTGTGGGAGCGGAAAACAGTCTGGCGTGAAATAAGTCCAGGCTGACAAGATCTGTGAGAGATTTTGTCCGAGGAGCCAATATATTTTGTTTAGTTGCTAACTTCAATTTTCACAAATACTGTTGTGAACAAGACTAACCATAACCCTAAATATTGCGACTACATGGTAGATTTTGTTGCCATGGTTAGATTCCATGGCTATAGTAAGAGTAAGCAGCTTTGGTTAGATTTGGTGTCTAAAACTATGAAAATTTAAGTTAGCAGTCAATCCCCCTAAAATGCACTGCCCAGACTGATGCCGCGGTACAACCACACAGCCCTGCGCCTGTTTAAACTTACTAGTTCTAGCCGGTAGGCTTCCGTACTCTGTAGCACCACTGAAAAGGCTGAGGATGTAGCGTTGTCCAGGGATAAGATCCTCAAACACGTCTATGATGTTGTCAGGACCGTGGACATTCCCTGTCCTGTAGTCACCAGTGGGTTCCTCTATCTGCACAAGCAGCTGAGTAGCGCCCTGTATCTCCCCGAACGTGTACTCGATGGAGTTGTTGGTGATGCGACGCAGAATTATCTCGCCGGGCTGGGCAGCGTCTGTCAATAAAAATAATTGTTATAATAGTAATAATTGTCCATTTTTATATCTCTCAAATAGCTTGGAGCATTAATGATGATGATAGTGATGTGAGTGGGAATTCGTAGGTAGTTAATTTATTTTTAAAGATGCAGAAGAGAACTGATTGCAAAAATAGTTATACAGCCTAGGAGATATAGTGATATCATGCACAAACATTGTTATGATGATGATCATCATCATCATTATGCGAGTAGGAATTTGTAGGTAGCCAATTGATTGTATTTTAAAGGTATAGAAGAGAATTAATAATAATAATAATATGGTTGTACTTAGTAAAGTTGCAAAACAAATTGTTATACAGCCTAGAAGATTTAGTGATATCATGTACACACATTTATTATGATGTTGATCACCATTATGCAAGTAGGAATTTGTAGGTAGTCAATAAATTGTATTTTAAATGTATAGAAGAATATTGGTCACATGGAAGATGAACAAATATTAAATAGGAAACATAAATTATATGTTGAATTATGAAGATATAATATTTTTAAAATAGTGTATGTTGTAGCCTTTGAACAGAGAAATAACATGAAACATATGTAATTATTAGTGTGCACGCATCTTCAGACTTTTGCCCATTAATATTTAGTGCGTGCACTAGGGGTGACTCACTTGCGGGAGCCACTATATCCATAACCCTGTTTTAAGCACTATACAAATGGAATGTATCAGTATTACATTATTATAAATTACTTGTATTGAAAGTTGCTGTAGTGGGATCACTCCGACTGAGCGTATCTCCCTCCCCGGTAACGGACACAACGGACACTGTGTACTGCTTTTGGGGCAACAGCGTCATGATATTCAGCGTTCTCGGATCATTGGCATCAACAACGGACAATGGGGGCGTGCTTCCATCTGCTGGCGAGTAGCGAACTTCATACAGGCTGACATCACCGTTTGCCGCTGGCCAGGTAACTGCGATCGTCGTTGACGTCACTGTTCCTTGGACGGTAATTGGTGCAGCTGGTCCTGTTGAAGGAAAGAGATGTAAGGAAACAAATTAAAAGCAAAAGCACCTAGATTAAGCAAAAACCATGGTAATTGATTTTAACTCATCAGAGTATTTAAATATAATATGGAAAGAAAAAACAACAATACAATATTATACCTGAGATATGCAAAAATCTTGGTGATAGATATTCAACTCATCAAAGTATTTGAAGATATATGGAAAGATAAACAACATTATATTCCACATACTAAGAATCTTGCTCTACGATTGGTCAAAAGTTAATCACGTGATGAAACATAGTTTCGCCCATCATTGATGGGAGAAGAAAATTTTGTTACACTGTGTAGATATCTTGGGTGAAAGTGCGTTGCACTCACTAGATAATTGGTAACGTATTATCTACACGCCGCGGTTGCATTGAATTGACTGTGGAGCTGTCTGGCTATTCAAATCCCGTACTAAATGCAGCTGCAGACCTACCGTACCCGGTACTGTGTGGCGCGATGTGTGTGGCAATGTGTGTGGCGATGTGTGTGTGGCGCGAATTACAAATGCAAATGTAATGTATACGTTGCGTATACGTACAGCGTATACCATGCACTGTTTGTATCTTACACCGTTTGCCATGACTCTATTTGCACGTTTAGAACGTTGACTTTTGAACTGTTTAGTGTTTCATCATTATTAATTACAATTTTCTTGGAAGTTGGAGTGCACAAAGTTTCAATTGAGATTAAGCAAAAACCATGGTGATACATTTGTAGATATGTAGCTCATCAGAGTGGGGATCTTTCATATTTCACTTATCTTGCTCAGAATCCAATGGACAACCAGAAAAGGCCATCAAATACGGGTATTACTATTATTGTCTTCCCCCCCAAAAATGGATACTATTCTAGTTGATGTTGATGGTATGGCCTCTATGTCATTTGGCACACTTACTTGTCCGTACAGTAGCATCTCTTGGTGCGCTTGAGCCTATGCTTCTGATCTGTATTGTATACAGTTGCCCTGCCGTCAGTCCATTGTATGTCTTCAGGGCGCTTTCCCCAGTGACCGTAAATGTAATAAACTGTGGTGGCGCTGTGGTATCGGCTGCGTAGATTCGATCTTCAAAGAAGCTCTGGCCATTTGTGGCAAAGAGGACTGTGATGCTGCTGGTGGTGATGCCCTGGATTATCAGCTCCGTGGGAGGAACTGGATCTGTGGCATACATAAATGGGAAATAACATTAAATTTGTTTGTTCGTTCCTGTTTCCTCAAGATTAAAGTCTCTAAATTCAGTCCTTCCATCGCTCGATTGTTGTGATGGCTCTTGTTCATAAGGGCTAGGTCCTCATCCGTACCGCCCAATCTGCCACACTGCAAGATGTGGTCCATCATCTGGGTCCCTCCGCAGTTGTAGAGAGTATCTCCTTAATTGGTCCATCTTAGCCCCATCTTGCCAGGTTGACCCTACACCGCCCTATTCTGGTCGATAGTCAGTTCAGACATTAAAATGTAGATCATCTATAAGTACCAACATGGCTGAAACCGAAATATGGAGTGCCATAATTGACAAATAACATTGCAAGATATTTAAGCAAAATACTGTGGTGGAGAGGATGGCGATGGAATTGACTGCAATGCCTGGGATGAAAAGATGTAAACATTATCAGTGACAATGGACTCCTCGAGCAGGGAATCCTGTTCTTCTAGACAAACCTCTCTCTTGTATTAAGGACAAAATTCATTGTAAGAAGGTACTCTGTGAGTGGTAACAGTTTTTTCTTAGTCTTACACTAGTTACTAGATTTTATAACAATTCAGAGAAATATAAATTAGATATTACCCTAACCAGTGACGATGGTCTCTTTAGGTTGGAAATCTCTGTACGGCTTGATGAAATTGCCCTTATCGTCGAGCACTGAGTTCACAGTGATGACGTACTCATGAAGAGGATCATTTCCTCTTAGTCTTACTCTAGGACCAAGTGTTCAAACAAATTCTGTTATGAACTGTTGGACATACCTCTGACAATTGTCTCTCAAGTTGGAAATCACTGTACTGCCTGATGAAATCACCTTCCTCGTCAAGCACCTACATGTAGTTTATGTTAATAACATACTCCCTGGGCGGGAACAATCTGTTTTAGTCTTACTCTAGAAACAACTGTTTAAACAAATTCTTATAGATATTGGACTTACCCGTGACAATGGTCTCCTCAAGTGGGGAATCACCGTACTGCTTGATGAAATTGCCCTCAGCGTCAAGGACCGAGTTCACAGTGACGACGTACTCCGTGAGCGGGAACAGTTCCTCCAAGAGGAAGACCAGGTCATCATTGGGGTAGACCGTTGCCTGGACTGGGCATGGATTCCCGCTGCAGGTGACCTGGATCTCATAGCTGCTGACCGGTGGAAGAGCAGCTGACCACTCCACGCGGAAAGAGGTCGGTGACTTGACCACTTCGAGGGCCGTTGGCGATGCAGGGTCTGGGTGGACAAGAATCATATTTATAATTTGAAAGATTATATCATGATACAATTTGAATTTTTATTTAATATTGAGCAATTTTAACGTGAACTTTGTTTGATGAAACTGCCTTCCTCGACCAGTTGACCACTCCATCTGAGAAGATGTCGGTGACTTGACCACCTCAAGGTCTATTGGTGATGCAGGGTCTGGGTGGACCGGAAACACTTTTGAAATTTGAATTATTATTTAGTGATTTTATGGCAAACTTTGCTACTACACCCTTTTGAATATAAATCAAGGTTAGTTGGAGATGCCAGACTGGGTGGACAACAAAATGAATGGTTATCTAGTGATAATATATACTATCGGAAATAATATCGCTAGTGATATTCGTTTGTCTCGCAATGTATGGTCAACTAGGAATCTAAAAGATCACGACGTTTCGTGTGCCGCTGCAACACTTTGTCAAGTGATATAATCTAATGTAGTCAATCGGTTTTATGCTCTTCAGTGGCTCCAAACGCACAATCTCGCATGAGCGAGTACGTTCCTAATAGGTCAATAATGGGCAACGTCGATTGGCCGGTGCACACGGGTACTCAACCAATCAACGGGACACTGGTTCGGCACGCTTGCTAGGCTAGGCTAGCGGGAACAATAGCGAGCTCCACCAATCAACGGGCAGCTGGTTCGGCACGCACGTTAGTTGGAATCAACCGGTGAGGGCCGGCTGGTCGGGGAGTGTCATGGCGACGTATCGTACGCATCCAAAATTGGGGAATATCCATCCCGTTGTCTCTGTTGAAATTACTGGGATTGAGGCGGATATGTATAGCTTCTTTTACCCTACGTGTGTACCAATGCCGTTCTTGGGAAAGGCACTGGACCCCGTCCCAGTCTGGCTGATGCTGGTTGTCCCAAGCATGTTCGGCTACGGCTGAGTTGTCAGTTCGGCGGAGCCTGACGTCCTTCTTATGCTCAGTGATTCTTTCTGATATCGGTCGGGCAGTCTCACCAATGTAGGATCTATCACATCCTTTACAGGGGATGTTGTACACGATGCCGTCCCGTCTGTGTTGAGGAATTGGATCCTTGGGGCGTGTTAGTTGCTGGCGAAGGGTGGTATCTGATCTGAAGACCGTTCGGATACCATGGCTCTCTAGGTACACGAAACGTCGTGATCTTTTAGATTCCTAGTTGACCATACATTGCGAGACAAACGAATATCACTAACAATATTATTTCCGATACTATATCCGCAATGAGTAATATATGTGACCTTACACCACAAAACGACCAATAAGTCTGGGAAAATGATTATGCGGATTTTCACATGACATCAAAGTAGAATTCATTACCTTTAAAATGGTATATAATTTGACATATTCAGACAAGGCAAACCCTCTGAAAATGAGCGCCAAAGATTTGGAAAATGGATGAAGCAGTTTTAAAACAAGGGAGTAACAGGCCACTTCAAAGATCGGCGTCCATTCAAGCGCTGTAATCTGATAATTTTCATTCAATGAAAAAATATACTTAAACATGATTTCTGACAATCAAACTTTCATAGAAGGTAGATTAAGAAACCTTCATTTAGGAAATACAAAAATCCGGAATCTCATACTTTTTACCAAATTTGACTATTTCTGCTGATTATGGAGAAACTATATCCGCGACATAACGGTCGTTTTGTGGTGTGAGGTCACATATTTACTATTATTGATCGAACATACGGGCGCCCTGCCCTGAAATTGATACGTAGATATGAGCGTTGTAGCAAGAAGGTGGCCTGGTTCACCAACCACTTAACCTTTTTGGTTCGTGGCATTAAAGCATCCGTGGTCCCCAATGACCTACGGATTAAACCCCCGATGCGCACCATGGGGGCAAAGAAGGCAGCTGAAACGGCATCCCGTCGTTTCTTAAAAGAGCGGATTTTCCTAACTAGACGCACTCTTGGCTCGGCCAAGACCGAATGTGAAATCTTGAAAGCCAAAGTCATATCGACTATAGTCCCCCAGCATAGTGATGAGGTATTGACGGTTAATGAAGACATCTACTGAGATATCTTCATGAAATGCAAGACGAGACAGCAAACCAAGTTTGATAAACTTACACAACCAAAGTCGAGCAGGACGGAGACCTCACTAGCGAATGAGGAGAAGTGGTTGTTAACCTATCTTCTAGAACGATCACTTCTTCGGAAGAGCAGATTCTTAAGAAAGGCCTCCGATTTGCCGTCTCCCCCAGACGGATACCAGCTACCGAAATAATTGCGAAGGTTGAGACTGCGGTCAAGAGTCTTGATGCGGAGTCTCCCCCAGACGGATACCAGCTACCAAAATAATTGCGAAGGTTGAGACTGCGGTCAAGAGTCTTGATGCGGAGTCGGCCGACGCCGCCCACAGAGATGTAGACAGCATCCTACAGAAAGCACGCCTCCCTAAACACAATATCTCGAAAGAGATGCACACCGCTCTCAAAACTTTGAAGGCTAATGATAGCATTACTATTCTTCCAGCCGACAAAGGTCGTGCCACAGTCATTCTGGACACCACAGTGTACCATGAGAAGTTGTCCGACTTGTTGGAGTCTGGTCCATATTGTGTACTAAAGAAGGATCCCACAGATTGCTTGGCTCGCAAGCTTTCCAGCACCCTGTTGAACCTAAAGAAAGACAATGTGATGGATGAACCGACCTATCGTAGGTTGAAACCCACACAGAAGCAACCTCCTAGAATATACGGGTTACCCAAGATACACAAACCCACAGTACCACTACGGCCCATAGTGTCATACATAGGCTCCTTTGCCTACAACCTCTTAAAGTACCTAGCAGAGATTCTTTCTCCGCTCACAGGTTCTACTGATTATACGATTCCCAATTCGAGTGGTTTTGCAAAGTTCATAGCAGAGCAAACGTCCATTGGTGCACAAGAATGCATGGTCTCGTTTGACGTAGTTTCCCTCTTCACTAACGTACCAATTGAGGGCGCATGCAATGCTGCCTTGCAACGCTTGCAATCAGACAGCAGTTTGCCCGACCGTACCGCACTCTCACCAAAGCAACTCACCCAACTCCTCAAATTTGTCCTTCGATCCACCTACTTTCTGTACAAGGGTTCATACTATGAACAGACGGAAGGGGCAGCCATGGGCAGTCCGGTCTCGGCTGTGGTGGCCAACTTGTACATGGAGAGTTTCGAGGAAGAAGCGTTAGAAACATGTCCCCTCTCTTGCATTCCTCGAGTTTGGAAGAGATACGTAGATGATACTTTCATCATAGTCGCCGCCTCACAAACAGACAATCTGCTCAAACACATGAATAGTCGCCAACCATCTATCCAGTTCACATCAGAGATGGAGGGCGAAGGGAAGATTTTTAGACACGTTAGTTCACAGACACGACAAACACAGGCTCTCCACCTCAGTCTACAGGAAGCCTACCCACACAGACCAGTACATAGCGTTTGACTCTCACCATCCCTTATCGGTGAAGAGAGGTCTAGTAAAATGTCTATTTGACAGAGCTTCACGCATTGTGACTAGTCCACAACAGCCATGCAAAGAGCGGACCCGTGTCCGCAATGCCCTGAGTCTTAACGGTTACCCACGCCGTTTTGTACACAGCACCAAGAAGAGAACGACAGAACCAAAGGATCAGAAGGAATACAAGACTTTCACAGTCTTGCCGTACATTGATGGGGTCTCCCAACAACTCAGGTGCCGCCTAGAGAGCCATGGCATCCGAACGGTCTTCAGATCGGATACCACCCTACGCCAGCAACTAACATGCCCCAAGGATCCAATTCCTCAACACAGACGGGACGGCATCATGTACAACATCCCCTGTAAAGGATGTGATAGATCCTACATTGGTGAGACTGCCCGACCGATATCAGAAAGAATCACTGAGCATAAGAGGGACGTCAGGCTCCGCCGAACTGACAACTCAGCCGTAGCCGAACATGCTTGGGACAACCAGCATCAGCCAGACTGGGACGGGGTCCAGTGCCTTTCCCAAGAACGGCATTGGTACACACGTAGGGTAAAAGCAGCTATACATATCCGCCTCAATCCCAGTGATTTCAACAGAGACAACGGGATGGATATTCCCCAATTTTGGATGCGTACGATACGTCGCCATGACACTCCCCGACCAGCCGGCCCTCACCGGTTGATTCCAACTAACGTGCGTGCCGAGCCACCTGCCTGTTGATTGGTGGAGCTCGCTTTTGTTCCCGCTAGCCTAGCCTAGCAAGCGTGCCGAACCAGTGTCCCGTTGATTGGTTGAGTACCCGTGTGCACCGGCCAATCAACGTTGCCCGTTATTGACCTATTAGGAACGAACTCGCTCATGCGAGATTGTGCGTTTGGAGCCACTGAAGAGCATAAAACCGACTACAATAGATTATATCACTTGACAAAGTGTTGCAGCGGCGCACAAAACGTTGTGATCTTTTAGATTCCTAGTTGACCATACATTGCGAGACAAACAAATATCACTAGCGATATTATTTCCGATACTATATCCGCGATGAGTAATATATTTACTATTATAATATATACTACTTGACATGCTAGATAAAAATATAGGATATTAAACATTTTTTGTCTTCATTAGGTGACTTTTACGGACAGGTTTAAAAAGGACCAACACGCAAAGAAGAACACAGGCTTATTTGTTTTAGCGCAGTTCATATGAAATACATGTCCAACATTTAGTTTAGGGTTGTGTAATTCATAAACAATGCAATAAATCACTAAAAACTTTTGGAACTTAATAGGGCCGTTAGTTCTGTAAGCACTAAACTAAAGCTAGTGTGTCATTTTGATACATGTGCACGTTTCAAAGATAATAGAACATGTACATTAGAACTAATCTTCTTCTGCAGAACTATGAACACATAATTTAGTATGATGATGAGTTTTCAAACTAGCATTTTTCTGGAAACCTATTTTTCTAAACTTTTTTTTTTGTGGAATTGACAACTAAAACTGTAGGCCTATTATCTTTTATTTATTAGAAAATAATTTGTCGGTGTTGGTTCCCTTTAAAGATAAATACCGGTTTTGGAAACGCCCCCCTATCAAAAAATGAAATGGAAGCTCTTATTACCAATCATGTGAAAGAATATGTTTTGACTAATACGGGATGATACAAATTTTGCCAAGAAACCGCCTACTAATTGATATATTTGCAAAATTATAAATTGATCGTCTGCAGATACATAGATATCGCCAACGCGGAATCGCCCATACGCTACGTACAATGACCACATGCGATTACACGAGGTGTTCGCTATACGGGCTTGTCCCAAGGTTGTCGATATCTCCCCCAGCGGCGCGGACAGGTCCGAACGGGCGGTGGATTTATAAATTTCACAGGCGGATATTGGATTTCTTCCGATATTTCTGTATTTAACGATGCTTAGGTTCAGATTTTACCACACAAGCCCTATTTCAATACTTATTCAACAATAATGATCAACATATCTGTTTTCGGCTACTTTCCCAAAAGTGGTATTCATCTTTAACTGTACTTACTTGTCCTCACTGATACAGAAAAGTCATCCCCATACGCTGCAATGGAGTACTCGGTAGACGGGTTGAGATCAGTGAATGTTTGAACAGGCCTGTCTCCGATCTGTACGATAACAAGTTCGTCATCGGCAGGCAATATCGATAGGGCCAACTGTTCGTCAGTTGCACGCCACGCCACGGTAATTGATGTGGAGCCCACGATCAACACAACAAACTCGTTTGGGTTAATTTCGGCTGGAAACATCAAAAGAGAAAAATGTAAAAAAGATTGTAACTATGCATCATCTCATTACTTGTCAAGGGTGAAATAAGAATCTCTGTAAAGGGATTTGTAAATGAAGGTACAGTTTGAATAAAAGAGAAACACAGTAACAAAAATGTAAAAGACTGAACACACTAAAAAGAGGTATGTTCTTTTTAAATTTTTT
Source organism: Echinarachnius parma (assembly GCA_037951105.1). Taxonomy (NCBI): domain Eukaryota; kingdom Metazoa; phylum Echinodermata; class Echinoidea; order Clypeasteroida; family Echinarachniidae; genus Echinarachnius; species Echinarachnius parma. The sequence continues at coordinate 166,463 of JBAMJV010007886.1, forward strand.
TTTATCAATATTTTTTACTTTGATATTATTATTCCCGACTGCATCATTGTCAATAAAGTAAAACCAGCAACCTTTAACAAAGTAGGATGCATATGAAAAAGATCTAATATTAATAATAACTGTTATTTGAAATGGTGTGATTGTATGTGAGCGTGACCACATTTTTGTGGATTTGGCCAATGTTACTAGAACCCTTGAATAACAGAAGAAACATAAGTACAAACTCACATGTTGTACCGCTTTGCTCAGCCGGTTCACTGTACGTAGTTCTGTTCTCGCCACTTTCGCCGCTCACAGCCACGACCTGGAAGTCGTATAGCGTGGACGGGTTCAGATCGGTGACCTCAGCAGAGGTCTGGTCGCTTGGGATTGTGGGTAGGTCAATGAACTCTCCTGAATCCCGAGACTTGTAGCTGACAATGAATCCACTGAACTCGCCTAAACCGGGAGTCCAAGATAGCGTGGCAGATATATAGTCCACATTCAGCAGCACAAGATTCACTGGTGGATTAGGTACTGAAAAAGATATAAGAGGAGATTGATAATAATGGTCATAATAATGTTTATAATAACTAGATGGATCTTCGACTGCGCGCAGTCGAAAATGATGCCTCCGCCATTACGCAATTTATTCATATCAAGCCCAAATCAACATGTACACAGAATTAATTCTGTCAACTAAATTTTGATGGTACTCTGTCTTTTAGATCTTGACGTATCACAATTATGACCTATAAGTGCCCTGTGACCTTTGACCTCATGACCCCCAAAATCTAATCAGTTCATTGGCTCTCCAAGGAACATACATGTACCAAGTTTGGTCAGAATCTGTCAATCCCTTCTTGAGATAACGCGATCACAAGCTATTTTTGCATATATAATGAGCTCTGTGACCTTTGACCTTTGACCTCATGACCCCAAAATCTAATCAGATCATTGGCCCCCCAAGATACATACATGTACCATGTTTGGTCAGAATCTGTCAATCCGTTCTTGAGATAACGCGATCACGAGCTATTTTTGCATATATAATGAGCTCTGTGACCTTTGACCTTTGACCTCATGACCCCAAAATCTAATCAGATCATCGGCCCCCCAAGATACATACATGTACCAAGTTTGGTCAGAATCTGTCAATCCCTTCTTGAGATAACTCGATCACGAGCTATTTTTGCATATATAATGAGCTCTGTGACCTTTGACCTTTGACCTCATGACCCCAAAATCTAATCAGATCATTGGCCCCCCAAGATACATACATGTACCAAGTTTGGTCAGAATCTGTCAATCCCTTCTTGAGATAACGCGATCACAAGCTATTTTTGCATATATAATGAGCTCTGTGACCTTTGACCTTTGACCTCATGACCCCAAAATCTAATCAGATCATTGGCACCCCAAGATACATACATGACCCAAGTTTGGTGAAAATCCGTCAATCGGTTCTTGAGATAACGCGATCACGAGAACGGGACGTACGTACGTACGGACGTACGTACGTACGGACGGACGGACGTACGGACGGACGGACGTACGTACGGACGGACGGACAACCCGAAAACATAATGCCTCCGGCTACTTCGTTGCGGAGGCATAAAAATAATAATATAATAATAATAAGAAGAATAACAATAACAATGGTCTACAATTGAGCTAAAGATTTATTGAAAATAATTTTTTTTGTAAATATTTTGGCTGAAACTACCAAAGCCTGATTTTTTAATCTTTATGTACAAAGTGCAAATAATGATCATGTATCTTGGAATAAGCAATTGTTTTACCCATTCAGGACCGATTAATCTAGCTATAGCATATGTATGTGATCTTACACCACAAAATGACCAATGAGTCAGACAAAATTATTGTGCTGATTTTTACATGACAATAAAGGAGAAGTCCTTAACTTTATAAAGATGGTATATAATTTGTCAAATTCGGACTAAGAAAACACTCTCAAAATGAGCGCCAAAGATTGGAACATGGCTGAAGCAGTTTTAAAGCTAGGGTGGAAAAAAACCAAGTTTCAATGATCAGTGTCGATTGAATCGCTGTAATTTGAAAATTGTTATTTAATGAAAAATCATCTAGACATAATTTTTAATAATACTAAATATATTACTCATTGCGGATATAGTATCGGAAAAGATATCGCTAGTGATATTCGTTTGTCAAACGGGATCGATATCCCAGAGTTTTGGATGCATACGATACGCCGCCATGAAACTCCCCAACCATCCCGCACCAACACGCCATTGTTTCCGCCAAACAGGCCAGCCGAGCCAGCGGCCCGCTGATTGGTTGAGCACGCCATTGTTCCCGCCCAACAGGCGAGCCAAGCCAGCGGTCCGCTGATTGGTCGAGCACCCGTGTGCATCAGCCAATAGGCCTTGTCCGTTATTGACCAATTAGGAGCGTACTCGCTCATGCGGTATAGCGCGTTGCGCTCACCGCAGGGTATATATTCCCTTGCTTACATTCGATTTGTATCACACCTGACGAAGTGTTGCAGCGGCGCATGAAACGTCGTGATCTTTTAGATTCCTTGTTGACCACATTGCGAGACAAACAAATATCACTAGCAATATCTTTTCCGATAATTTTTAATGGTCGAAATTTCACAGAAGGTAGATTAAGATACCCTCATTCAGGAAACACCAAAATCCTGAATATCATATTTTAAACAAAATTTACATGTATTTCAGTTAATTAAATTAACAGACGAACTAGCACCGCAACTTGTTAATGATCGTTTTGTTGTGTATTAATGGTCACAAATATTTACCCTAGTCCAGAAGCAATCCTTAATGGTTTAATTGCTGCAAAATTCACACAGTTTTATATAGATGGTTCCATTTCTGTTTAAACACTTGACTTCGGGAACCGGGTGAGTCGTGTACAAAGTCTTTGGGGATTTCAGAAACTTGAAGGGAACGAGTTAATACTTACTTGTTCTTTCAACGACGCTCACATCAAACTGGTTGGAGTCAAACGCCTGCACCCTGATTGAATATGCTGCTCCCGGATCCAAGCCCGAGAGGAGGTACTCGGCATAGTCTGGAACAGGTTCAGGGTAGACCAGCGAATTGAGCTGCGGGTTGCCTGATGACCCCTCGACCTCGTAGGTGATGAAGAATGCATTGTTGTCGGTGTTTGATATCAACCAGATAAGACTGAGCTCCGTTGTACTTCTCCGACGAACTGCCACAGTCTGGGGTGCAAGAAGGCCTGTCGTATATTTTATGGAAACTTGTTAGTGGAATAGAATTTAGACATCTACATATGTTATGCAACTTATTGTCATATGCAGAAATACACATGTGTAAAATCAAGTGTTCATTTACCTTCTTCAAAGGGAGGCCTTGTGTATAAAAAATAGTTGTATGACTTTGTCATATCCAGAAATACACATGTGTCAAATCAAATGTTTATTTAACTTCATCAAAAGTAGGCCTCGTGTAAATAAATGTGACCGGCTATAGCAAAATCCGGCACTTGTCGGTAATTTCAGGTTTTGAAAAAAAAGGGCATTTTAAGTTCACACAATGTGTGTAAAAGACCTATGAATGTAAAATTTAAACAATCATATATTTGCCAATTATTGACCAATTAGTTAGAACTAAGCATCAATTAAAAGCTCGTGATGAGGTCTTTGTAATGGTATAAACATCTACATTTTTTTTTTTTACCGACAAGTGCCGGGTTATGCTATAGCCGGTCACAAATAGTTGTATGACTTTGTCATGTAAACAAGGCACACACATGTAAAATGAAACAAACAAGACAAATAGTGTTATATACATGTACTACCCAGATGAAGATCCTGCTAGGATTGAAAGCTAGGCTTTATACGACTCTCATTATCATTTTTGTATATAGCTATTTCAAATTCATGAACTATTTTTTTTTTTTTAAATGCATGATGAGGTGACCAACAATTCTGAATGAGTCAGCATATTCTTTATGGAGAATGTAAAAAGTGCACATCAAAAACCACTATATCTTTGCATGTTGAAACATATAAAACATTGAATCAATTCATAGATAAGATGGATATACATGTACTTGATGAAATGAATATTCAAAATGAAACATCTAAGGTTAATTAGTTCAGTTAAGTTCATTTAAAAGGTTAATTCATGAGAAATCCAAAGTATACTAACACCATACTGAGTTCCTTTCCATTTCCAACACAAAATCATGACAGTTCATTGCATGACAGTTCATTGGATACAACATTTGCGCGATGTTACTTACATGTAGTTGTTGAAATTGCCTCAAACGAAAGAAGAAGAGAAGATGATGACAAGAAATACAGAGTGCAAAATCAACTTCAAATTGTCTTTTTCCAAAACAAATTCATGATGATGTGTGAAAATATTAGAAAATAAAGACATCTTCTTTGACATCATAATTATGATATCAGAAATGAGAAGAAATACAGTGCGCAATCAGATTCCAATTTTCTTTTCCTTTTCCAACACAAATTCATGATGATGTTGCTGCCGCATGAAAAGTTTAGAAAATAAGACTTTTTTTGACATCATAATTGTGATATAAGAAATGAGAAGAAATACAGAGTGTGCAATCAGATTCCAATTTTCTTTTCCTTTTCCAACACAAACTCATGATGATGTTGCTGCCGCATGAACAATTTAGAAAATAAGACTTTTTTGACATCATAATTGTGATATAAGAAAAGAGAAGAAATACAGAGTGCATAATCAACTTCAAATTGTCTTTTTCCGACACAAACTCATGATGTTACCGCGGCATGGAAAGATGAGAAAAGGTCTTCTTTTTTGACATTGTAATTTATGATATTAGAAATGAGAAGAAGTACAGAGTGCCACATCATATTACAATTTCTATTCATAATTCACAATAATGAAGATCCTGCAACCTTGAACAATGAAATCATGAAAATTTGAGGTCAAATTTTTGTTTGAAGACAGAAGGAAAGAAAATAAAAATGCGCATTTTAAACGTTTAAAGGCCAAAGATTTTCCATTACCAAACCAGACAGCACCAAAGTCTAAAACAGTCAAACCTGATCTTGCACTGACCTGGCCACCTGATCACCTGGCTATATAGAGACCACTAATCTCGACTCCCTTGAATGCAGATAACATGGAAATGAACCTGTCAATAGAGACCACCTGCTGATAAAGACCACCATTTCTGTCTCCCATAGGCAGTCTTTATAGACACTTTACTATTCCTAACATAGCCTGCATGATGATGAAGAAAATTTGTACCAGAATCTCGGATAACGATGACGAAAACCAAGAAAATAATGGAGCAACAACACTTTAATCGTTTGCAATGGCTAAATTAATCTAGAGCAATGAAAAATAGAGTAAAAGAGAGAACAAATGAGCAATGAATTTTATTTTGTTACTTTCACTTGAAATAATACTTTATGGGGTAGATGATAAATAGTAAAAAATAATAGAGAGACAAACATGAAACCAAATTCTTTTTAATTTTGCACACCAAATTCAGCACAAAATGAGTGAAGTCTGAAGTCATATACATGTAGAAGATGTCTGTAGTCATATACATGTAGAAGATGTCTGTAGTCATTTACATGTAGAAGATACCACATTGTAGACCCACAAAAGAAATAGAGAATCCAAGACACCAGCATGACATCAACCTCTTTGTTTCCGTGAAATGAAAATGCAGAGCAAAATCAGACAAACCTGTCCTGAAGGAAAACCCTGGCAGTGCAGTCCTTTGATCCGGGAATGCCGGTACGGCATTCAACAGAGAAAAGATTTCTATGACGTAGGTTGTGTTAGGAAGAAGACCATCAATGGAGAAACGGAGCTCTGAAGTCCCTGCAAGCCTGGCCAACAATACATGGATCGACGGATCCCTAAAGCCACGTAGGGCTGTATTTGAGCCATCCTGTGGGATGGAAATATGTTTTCTTTTGTTAATCACAAAAGAGCATCATCAACGAAAGTGTAATGGGGCTGTATTGTAGCGACACTATGGGATTGCAGAAACTGTAGTATAGGCAACAATTTGCAATGTAAATCGCACTCCAAATGCAATGAAAAGTATAATGTCTGTACATCAGGCAAGAACACAGCTAACAAAACTGAAAAAAAAAAAAAAATTACTAGTGATTTTTAACTTTCTGTCGCTGGGCGCATGCCTCAGCTCTCTTTTTGCTGGCAATTCAGTAAAGGCAGCTTGCCGTGAGCCGGAGTATTATACAATCAAAAGTTGCTTTGATATCAAATGCCACATGCTTTCATGCTCTTTTGTCTGGCATCATTGGCAGCTTGCCAAAGGCCATAGTTTTTATTCAAATGAAGTTGCTTATCTGATGTAGACAAATTCCCATAGTCTCGCCGTTTACAGCCCCATTAATGCCAGTGAGGGGCTGGGGGAGGAAGTGAGGTACAAAGCACAGCATTTCAACTGTATAATCAAACCTGTTGTGATCTCAGCAACCCGGAACATGCTCTTCTGCTCAGGGAACGACCCCCCTGAGTTCACCAGTGAAGCGACCTCGTAGACGTACATCGATGCAGGGTCGAGACCGGTGGCGACGAAGCGACTCTCTGCCGATACGGGTAATCTTGCTTGTAAGACTGCTCCTGGTCTTGGCATTCGTGAGGTTGTAGCATTCACTGTGCTCTATAGAAGGTATCACATGTTTATTTCACAAAAATTCATACAGGTTTGCCTAGTTTTCCCGATGCTAATTTTACCTGCTTTAAAGTTGTCTGCCAGTTTTCTCCCAAAGTGGATAGATGTTTATCATGCAGTACACTAATTGTTAAACATTTGTCAAAGTCCATGATTTACTATTGTGGTATATTCCGTTCAGCAGCCCAATAACGTTTTTTTTTTTAAATTGAGAATATGGCTTTTACTTTCAATTTTGACATATATTTAGATTAAATCAATAACTCCTTCATCTGATATTTAAACACCATTTCTCATCTTCTAGGCTGGACATCATGTTTTTTTCCCCTACTGTACATCAGAACTTGACTAATACTCAGTCTATAGTTTATTTTTAATGCCAATTGACCATGCATCAATCGGTTTTTAACCCAAGTCCCCACGATTTGAAGTCAAATGCCCATAACACTTCCACCTCCATTAAAGTGATCCATTAACTCCTTGACTACAGGAACCGGGTGGGTGTACAAAGTCAATGGAGATTTCAGAAACTCAAAGGGAATGGGTTAACTTTTGTCAAATTCAACAAAAATTACTTGAAGCTTCCACATTTCTCTTGTACCCAGTAAATGAGCTCATGGTAACGTAAGAATGAAATGGGTTTTGATTTGTTAAATGTCTCATTTATTATAGAGATATTTATGAGGTAGGTGATACCAATGTTTAATTTTTTCACCAGGTAAACAGTGTTCCTCTCCTATGAAACTATCACACATCATTCAGAAGAATCCTACAACGATATTCGTATGTGATCAAAGTCTCAAAATCACTTTTGTAAAAGCCTAATAAAATTTAACCCGTTCCCTTTGAGATTATGAAATCCCCATAGACTTTGTACATAGCCCACCATGTTCCTGTAAGCAACATGTTAATGGATCACTTTAAGCAGCCTTACCAGGCTCTGGTAGACTTCGTAGAAGTCCACAGCAGTAGATGGGACGGCAGCTCCCCAGGTGAATTCCACAGAGAAAGGTCCGACATCGACTAAATCGATCTCGCCCGGTGGTGGAGGATCTATGTAGAACAATTTGTGCAACAATATTTATTTGCATATTTATTTGTTATTTATTTATCTATTCATTTTATTTCCCGGAAAAGAATAACAATGACATATAAAAATGTACGATGCAAAGAAGAAATCCCATCGACTAGTGCCTGAGGATAGCCAAAAGGACTCAAGTTCCTGTAATTGGCCGTTTGTTTTAATAGTCACTTCGATTTCATACATGGTTTTCGGATCGAGACCATCTAGACCAAAGGAAAGTGGGCATCATTGGACAAAACAGCAACCTAGAACTTGTTAATGATAACCTTTAATACACACAATATTTTCAACACAAAACTGAACTTTCTATCTAGTACACTGCTGTGTTGTGTAGCTGCAGTCGTCTTTCATCACTTTGGTTTTGTATGGTAATCAGATTAATACTGCCTAGAGCAAAGAACGAGGGCATCAGGAACTAACTATAAACACAAAAAAAAACCTTAGAAATTTTAACGAGAAAACATATTTTACACGAACCAAACTTCCTGGTAAGCTGCTCTGTTGTGTAGCTGAGGCTGTCTTTCGTCACTTCAATTTCGTAAGTGGTGCTTGGTTCGAAATCTTCTAGAGTAAACACGTTCGGCATTGATGCCTGAACAACCACCTATAATTTGTTAAAGCTAATTTTAACACAAAACATTATCACAAAAGATTTTCAACACAAAACTGAACTCACTTGTACGCTGCTGTGTTGTGTAGCTGAGGCCGTCTTTCGTCACTTCAATTTCATAAATGGTGCTTGGTTCAAGACCTTCTAGAGTAAACACGTTCGGCATCGTAGACTGAACAACAGTAGACGGGCCTCCAGCGATATTGATGAAGTGCGGGGCAAGTTGGTCCCCAGCCCCAATCGGTGCAAACCAGGCACGGATAGATCGGTCGGTCAACTCCTCAACATAGATTTCACTGGGTGGGACTGGGACTATAAAAAAAAAGACAAACAAAACAAAGGAGAATAATTAAGACAATATAACAATGGAAACAACTAAGAAAACTAAAAACTGGACTGCTTTGCCAGCTCGGGCCCAAAATAAGCTTTCAGCAACCAAATTTCATACACCCCAGATCTGTTTGCTGAAAAGGGGCATCCAGATTTTTAATTTGTAGAAATAAACAAAGTGAAATAATGAAATAACTTCTCTCAGAGGCTAATTGAGGGAGGACTCATCATTGTATTTTATCATTTGTATTTATTTTTTCACATTAATTTAGGGGCATGTGCCACCCCCCTCTCCCAGCACTATGCCAAACTACTTTCTTCAACCAACAACAACAACTTATCTAGCGTGACAGTTCAAATGTATTGGTATTTTGGAGGTAAATATTTGTATCGTGATCAAAAGTTTGAAATGCTACTTAATTCTTTAGAAACGTCCCCCATTCAAGGGTCTTTGTGGCTCGATGGTTGAGAATCGGTCTAGCAATCAGGAGGTATCGGGTTCTATTCCCGGCGAAGCCTATTTTACTTTGCTCATTTTCAATCATTCTTAACAACTTACTTGTGGATCCCATTCCTGTAAGCGGTGCGCTTACTCGTTCCCCACTGACGGTGACGACACTGAAGCTATACAGGGTACCCGGTACCAGTGGGGAGACTTCAAACACGCTTGCATCTGCGGCAGCACTTTTTGTGATGTCCTCGTCACCAACGACGTAGGAAATGCTGAAGCCGTCCCGGTCTGTTGCGCCGACGGTCCACCCCAGCTGCAGAGAAATCGGAGTGACTCTGTCCGCGATGACTTGGAAGTTTGTCGGTGCAAGAGGCACTAAGGAATTAATAAAAGTACAGTCAAAATCATGAAAAATGGTCTCTATAGATTAGACAGATCAATTTACATGTAAACTTAGATGCAAACAAATGTTGCGGCTCTGTCCACAACGGCTCTAGAGTTTGTTGGTGCGAGAGGCAATATGGAGGGAATTCATACAAATACAGTCAAGATCATGAAAAGTGGTCTCTCCAAAGCAGGTGTTTTTTGTAGACAGGTCAATTTACATGTAAACTTAGCTGCAAAAAAATATTGCGACTCTGTTTACAACGGCTCTTAAGTTTGTTGGGGCGAGAGGCAATGTGGAGGGAATTCATAGAAATACTGTCAAAATCAGAAACAATGGTCTCTGTGAGCAGGTCTTCCTAATAGACAGTAATTTACATGTAATCTATAATACATTTCTATCAGATCTCGAAAATAGTCCTACTGCAATATCATTACACATAATGCATTGGTGTTGGCTAGTCCAAGCCTGTAGATACCTCCTTTAACTGCTTAAAAACCAGCTATGAAAATGTGACCAGCTATAGCAAAACCCGGCACTTGTTGGTAACAATCAAAATGTAGATTTTCATACCATTACAAAGGTCTCATCACAGGCTTTCTTGTGATCCTTTGTTCTAACTAATTCGTCAATAATTACCAACAAGTGCCAGGTTTTGCTATAGCCGGCACAAATATCCCATCATAGTGATGCAAAGAGATGGCAAAGAAAAAGAAATGGTTGCTTATCAGGCGAAAAGGTTTACCTGTTCCCTACTAGATTGTGCATTCCCCATAGAGTTAACAATGGGCCAACAAGGTTCCCATAGGCAATGGGTTTACCTGTTTCCTACTAGATTGTGCATTCCCCATAGAGTTTACAATGGGCCAACAAGGTTCCCATAGGCCATGGGTTGAGACGGTACTACCAATAGTGTCCTTGCGTTGCCATGTGAAGAGGGCATGGTTTTTACCCTTTTTTTTTATATACAATTTATTTTTGTAAATGAACTATGAGCAAACTAAAATGGATTTAATTTATTCGTGTTATTTGCTTTTGTTATTATTATTACAAATTAATTTGTATATTGAAAATTATTTGTTGTACATTATTATTTCTATTTCTTATTTTGCCAGTGGAATTGGAACATTTCTTTGTAAGATCTCGTATATGTATGTTCAAAGACTAAATAAAATATCTATCCATCTATCTATCTCGTCGGTTTTCTTTTATACCTGTTCTGTCAACTGCAACATCTTCGACATTGACATCGGCATCGACTGTCAGCGTGATGGTGTACTGTCTGCCGGGGATGAGATTAGAAAGCCTGCCTCGTCTGCGACTCGGAGTTTCCAAAGTGATTGCCTCGCTATTATCCATCGGCGAAAAGATCACATTCTCGCTGTCATAACCAACGAGCTGCTCGCTGTCACCCCACACGAATGAGATGGAGGTTGTGTCGACATCGAGGATTAGGATCTTGCCCGGGTCTGGTGTTACTGCAGATTACAATGTAGGAAAAAATATTGATTTGAACCATTGATTCGGACATCCCCGGATCAGAGACTTTGTACATAGCCCACCAGGTTCATGTAAGCAAGGGTTTAATGTCATGTGTATTGAGAGATCAAAATCATAATACATTGAAAAACGTGTTTGATACCAAAATACACATTTGTTTGCTGTCATCTGACATGAAAATAAAGACGCTGCATCGACATCAAGGATTAGGATCTTGCCCGGGTTGGGCGTGACTGTGGATTACAATTTAGGAAAAAATATTCCTTTGAACCCATTCCCGTTAAGATTTGGACATCCCCAGGTCATAGACTTTGTACATAGCCCACCAGGTTTCTGTAGGCAAGGGATTAATATGACACATGTATTGCGTGATCAAAATCATAATACATTGAAGACCATGTATGTTTCAAGAATGTATTAATACAAATCTGTTTGCTGTCATCTTAAATGAAAGATAAAAGACCTTGCATCGCCATTGAGGATAAGATTTTGTCTTGCTTAAGGACACAAGGGCTGGGAATATCAGTGCTTGGAATATCAAGCCGATATCTTATTGTGCCACAGCGTATTATTCTATGATCAACAGCTTACCTGTCCTAGCGGTAATGATGACCGGTTCACTGCGTATCGCATCTACGGCCAGACCAGAAACAGACGTGACAGAAATCTCGTATTCCGTGCTGGCTTCGAGTCCGGCCAAGGTGACTTCCGTGACATCGCCGGCAACAGTTTCCTTGACGAGTGTCGGATTGCCGTTGAGGAACGCTTCGACCTCGTACTGTTCCACGACGGGATCAGGCAAACCGGAGGCAACGGTGGGATGTTCCCATGCCACACTCAACGAGCTAACAGTCGTTTCTTCTGCTTGTACTCGTACGTTCAGCGGTTTCAAGGGAACTAAAGAGAGCATGAGAAATTTACATGATAGCACATGACGTAATTGTCCCATTAGCTTGTTTCCACCATCGTGGTGATCAATTTTATCATTTTTGTTTCCGTATCGACCACATTCTTATCAGTTTTATTACTGCTGTCAACAATCCTAATCCTCTAATCCTCTGCTGAGGCATTAGCGCCCAGGGGCTAGAGATAAGAAGTGCCAACCCTGATAAAATATACTTGATGCAAGCTTGAGTGCTCAAAAATCACTACCGCTCCTCAGCCCTCCAGGAGCGGTATTCAGCTAGCTATAGATTACCTAATGGCAGACCCTGTTTAGAACTGGTCCCAAAAAACAATTTTGCTGGGGTCCAAGGTAATTGCGTGATGTACTACAATCATTTTGTCTTAAACTAGTCTAATCAATGTCGCAATTACAAGTTTTTAACAACACCTAAATCTCTTCATAGTTCATAAGGAAGTACAAAATAATTATAGTTAAGTTCTTTCCAGTCAGTTATTTTTATGTATCATTAATTTGTTTAAAAGGGTTGTATGAAAGGAATAGAAGTCTTTGATATAAAGAATATCTGCATGATTAGTGTTTATTTCTTCGGCAATTTCCCCAATTGATTTATAATCTTAGCATGTAATCAAAGTATGTTTGCAAGGGCATATAATACAGGTGCAATGAAATTGACAATTTGCTTTACAAACAGCAGAAAAACAGTATGAATAGCATGAATATCTGGTTTATATTTTCCTTGATATGTTCCTCAATTCTGTTTATTTCTTGCAGGCAATGGAAAAGTCTGCACAATCATTTTAGGATTACTACCAATTGGAGCTTTGTGCGATGAGTCTTTTCAATAAACATGATTAACTCATGTTTGGCAAAAACAGTTTCCCTTGATCAGGATTTAGAGCGCAATATGAATTAAGATGCCACAGAGCTTGGAAATACATGTATATAATGCAGAAATAAAGATTATTGGCTCACTTGTTGTGATGTCCTTGGTTTGACCGATAAGCGTTCCTTGGAAGGTGCGGACAGCATAGGTCTGCCCCGGAGTTAGATCTCTTATTACCAGAATCTTCTCACTCCCAACAATAGGGAAAAGTCCTGTTCCAGCATTTGTAGCTGGGGTGATGTCAATGTAGTGCAGATCTGCGTCCGTGGACAGCTGGTTAAAGAGGACTTCCACAGCGTTGCTCGTCAGATTGCGGATGAATATCTCACCAGGCACGCCAGCCGCTAAAAAACATTTATTAAAGACAATATTAGGTAAAAATCATGTAGATAGGCTATATAATTCAGTTCAGTTCAGTTTATTTAACCATAACATGAATATACATGTACATACAACATACAGCATAATTAACATGATATGGTAAGTTCACCCTTAGAAGCAGATTGCTTGTGGCGGCGGGGCATTAAAAGGAAAACAAACTACACATAAATTATGTAGAACTAAACAATGTCCTTTTTTTACTAATATCACAGAGAATATTTTGGAGATTAATATGACAAGCTTTCTAGCAACATACACTACATGAAAATATATTATTATCATTATTATCAATACACTGAAAAAGTTGCAAATTTCGAAAACAGCAATCTTCATAAAAGTAGTGTCCAACCTGTCTACAATAGCCAGTCCTTTTCTCATTTCCCCGAGGAGGTTGGGCTCCCATTCTCTTTGATTAGCATCTAGGCTGGGCGTTCATGAATAAACATAAGGTCATGACGTCACGGTACGTCATCCGCTTGGGTGAGTTTGAGGATTATAGTTACAATGAAACCAACACCAATCATCAGCAGTTAACGTGGCCTACTGGTCACGCTGTGGACATCAACTCTTGAGTTCATGGGTTCGAATCCTCTCTTGTGACTCTTTTCTTTTGCTATAAAACATGGTGAGTAGCGGTTCATTAAGTAAATGTATCATGGAGAGTTTTCACTAAAGTCTGAAATTACGTAACGTGATGTCATTACCCTATGATTATTCATGAACACCCAGCCTAGATGCTAATCAAAGAGAATTGGAGCCCGAAAAGTAGTTGCCAGGAGGTTGATGTAGACAGGTCTTACTCTACTATCTTAAGAACCTTTCTGTAGAAATCACTTTTCTGGTTTCCTAATAAAGACAGGTTTGACTGTATAATCTCAAGGAACATGGCTGATTTCCATTCAGATGTTTACATGTACATGACTGTATTTTAACTATTATCATGTATTTTACTCTGAAATCTAGCTCCGGCTGAGAGAACACCATTTTTTATAAACATTCATTAAATTGAATTGAATGTAGAGGTCACCTGTCTACAGTGGCCAATCGTATTGTGTCCCTTCATTACTATACACAGGTTTGACTTACTTGTGTCAAAGGTGTTGGAGAGAGCGGTACTCTCCGATTGATCCAAAGTTACACCAGCTATGGCCCGGACTGTTACCAAGTAACGCGTTGCTGGGAACAGTCGAGTAAATGTCGCGGTCAGTGGATCATCGGCCAATACGATAGTGGAGCCACTCTGTGTCGGGTTATCGCCATTGATGTACTCGACCCGGTAGAAATCGACGTAGCCACCCCCATGCGCCCAAGTGACGGTCAGTTCGGTGGACTTTGCTACTCCAGACTGTGCCAGTGCTACTGGTCGTTGGGGGTCTGCATGGTGTACAAAGGGAAGGATACATACATGTACATCTCTATTAAAGTGATCCATTCAAGTAATAAGATTATTTTAAAGAGTGCCATTTGAGCCCCCCCCCCCCCCCCCCTCCGCACCGAACTGACTGTCAGTTCTGTGGACAACACGATACAAAATCTGTTATATTTGGTCGTCCAAATTTTTAGTGGACCCCGAAAAAGGTTGCTTTTGAATAGCCTGTGCTTATTTTTAGCACTGCATTGATGGAAAAGAAAGTTAATGATTAGTGGTTTTTACAAATCCGGCTGGTAAGCCGACAGCCGGTACTGTAGTTTTTTGTTACTGAGTAATGTTAGTGCAAGGTTGTCTTGCAGTATGTTTGTGGTTTGTGTTTATATCCTTGAAGGCGATTACAAAAAAGAAATTAATTTACTGACGGATTTCACAATAGGACAGAAGTTATTCTTACAAGTCCTGCCGTTTCCAGCGACCTCGCCGACGGATGGGGTAGTGACCAGACGCAGGTTGTAGAGTGTTCCAGGCTGTAACCCAAGCAACGTTGCCTTGCTCTGACCCGCAACAACCACAACGAACTGTCCCACATCCGGGCTGTCGGCTGGCACAAAGAACAGATTCTGAGTCACACCGCTCGGCGCGTCGACTAGCTGCCAAACGACGACAAGGCTGCTTGTTGTTCGGGTCTGGACTTTAATCTCGCCTTCAGGCACAGGCTCTGTGAATATTAACAATGATAATAATAGTAATAATAATGCTAACGATAACAATAATAATAATAATAATAATAATAATGATAATAATAATAACAACAACAATAATAACAATAATACTAAAGATAATAACAACAACCACAATAATAACAATAACAACAACAATAATAATAATAATAATACAAATAATAACAATATAACTAATAATAATGATAATACTACTACTTCCACTAGCAATAATACTAATACTATCAATGATAATACTAACAATGATCATGATAATCACGGTAGGAATAAAGATAATAATAGCGCTAAAAATAACACACATTTAGAGCTCTTAAAATGCCCCAATTCCATCTTCTGCAAGATGCTCAGGGTGCAATGAATCTTATCTACAAACAGCCACCAAACAAGGTACAAGAGAAAAGACTGAGATAGCTCCAGGTGATTTGGGTTGCATTTGACAAAGTTAACCCCTTGACCACGGGAACCGAGTGGGTTGTGTACAAAGTATATGGGGATTTCATAAACTCGTTGGGAACGGGTTAATGGATCACTTTTACAGATCAGTTGTCCTGAACAGACTAGATAATAATGAACTGGATGAGAACCAGAATGGCCGGGGCAGTGTAGCAAGACAAGATTATGCCAATGAAGGATATACCACCTGCAACTGCAGAGAGACCCAGACAATGGACCACATCTTGGATTGTGGCGGAGAAGACTGAACGGATGAAGACCGGGCTCTTGTCAATGAGATGGCCATAACAACGATCCAACGATGGAGGGACATTATTAAGAGACATTATTCTAGAGGAAACATTTTTGGGCTATGTACAAACTCTGCGGGGATTTCAGAATCTCAAAGGGAACGTGTTAACAGAGTAACTAGCCAAAGCCACTTACTGGTAGCGTTCTGGACAGACTGCGCCACCTCGCCCTCCTGTTGCGCGTACCGCATACTTCCAACCGTCTCCGCTATCAGCTGGGTACGAACGACAATCGTATAATACGTGTCCGGCTCAAGGTCAATCACGTTGTACTCGGGATCTGATGTCGGCCGGACGAAGCCCACGTTTGTTTCCGCACCCGTAGGGTCGATGCGGCTCACAACGTAGCTGCTGATGAGGTTGACGTCGTTGACAGCTCGTTGCCAAGCAACACGAATGGACGTCTCCGTGCACTCGACAACAGCAATGGGTCCAGGGGATGGTGGTACTGATCATAAATTTATTAATTTGTAAACAGCGTTCATTTAGTTTTACAAGCATTGTAATTTTGTTGTGTGTGTGGGAAATAAGACTTCAAATATGGTACAGAAAATATCTTTTATGTTTTAAATCTGAATGAGACCTTTTAACCAGAGTTGTTTTCATTTAATTTTCATTAAATCGGGTAGACTAAAATGATACACTCACCTTGTGCCCTGATACTACAAGACCAATTTAAAGTCCCAACCTTTTAATTACATATGCTTTGCTTATAGCATTAACAGCAATGTAAACAACCCTTGTAGGAGAAAACACATCATGAGTGAATGATGCCAATAGGCAAGCTGTGCACAGTTTTAGCCATGTAATAATTCCCTTTCTCATGTTTTAACAAAATAGTTAAGAAATTACATTTTCACATATTATATAAATAGGCCTAAATACATGTAAGTATCAGTCACAAAATGCATGGGGGTCATGGCGATAAAGCCCCAAAATGCCAAAAAGTGCACCCCCCCCCCCCTCCCTAAAAAAATGTAATACAATTAATGAATAAATAAAATTTTAATTTTGTCCCTGCTAAGTATACAATGTCGTACTCACAAAGTCTTACAGATGTCGAGCCTATTTCATTAACAGCAATGTTAACGACCATTGAGGGATCCAGCAAATCATCACCAAATGATGCTGATGATGTTGTGATAGGACCAGCATCGATGTAGTTGTCATCTCCATCCGTCAATGAGATAAATGTAGCACTGTTCAGATCTGTTCCGGTCCAGTAAACGTCCAGTGAGGTTGAGGTGTAGGTGACATGCAGTGGGCAATTCGGAGGGTTTGGACACACAGTGGTCACTGCAACAAGACACAAACCACAGGAAAAATCTTGAATAATGAAGCTAAAAGATGAAATATTTACAATCATATTGATCCTACAGTATGTTAACGTAAACTCAACAGATGTTGGAAATTTGGTGAACAAATTATTTATTTGTATTAAGCTCATGTTTTAAAATTTAATTTGAATTGTTCAGTTCCCCTAAGTTTGAACTACTACTAAAAACATACAACCACCACCGCCACTGCTGCCGCCACTACTACTACATTACTACTACTACTACTTACTACCATCACTACCACTACCACCACCATCACTACCACTACTACTTCTACGTACTACTACTTCTAAAAACATAACCGCAGACTTACGGGTCTCAACAAATCTGAACTCAGGCGTGCTCTCCCTTCTCACGTTGGGATCTTCGCTGACAGACCGAATAGCAACCTGGTATCCCGTGGACGGCACAAGATTCATGATCTCGATGGACGTCTCTCCAAGAGGAAGGTTTTGGTAGAGGACACCATCCAAGCTGACCTCAAAGCCAGTGTAAAGACCCTGGGTCGGTGCACTCCAGCTCACCTCCATGTCCACAAACCTTGTGTCGATGTTGAGGTTCGATGGTGGGTTAGGATCTATAAAATTATAATAATCAATGATAATGTATTTAAAACGCGCATTGAGATATTAACTCGTTCAGGACCGATTGATTTTCCTTCAACATTTTCATAGACCCTAGACTCAGTTTTTCCGGGAACAGTCCCGAATGGTTCATGATTAAATATGAGCCTCTGGCAAAACCAGAAACTTCGCCCCATTTACGATTTTGCGTAAATGGCCTGAAAAGGTCAAAAATTGACCTCAGGGACGAAATGGACATTTTAGTATCATATTGTTAAGCAACTTTTCTAGTTTCTAATGAGATATGCACAATTCTGAAATATTATCGGGAAAATGGATACATGTACAGTATATCTTAGGATAAAATCAAGAATGACATGTACTTTGAACCACATCTACAAAGTACATGTACATGGTCCACTCGGGTGGACCATTTACACGCAATATACGCTACTACACGGGAGATTAGGATACTGCCCATTCGTACACTGTACCGATCATCAGTTGAACGCTATGTGTTAGGACGCATCGGTAAGGAAAACAGACAGGAATTAATCATTTTTTTTCCTACATTGTGCGGTCTTCAAAACAACAGAGTCGGTAATTATTATCAAAGTATATGAATTGTGGATCACATAAACAAAAGTTTGTTTACATTTGCTGGTAAATCGAGGGAGAAATCGGCCGACAAAAATTGTTTTCGTTTTGGATAATGCAACAGGCGGAAGAGGATGATCTCCACACAATGCTATTTTAATGTACCTAGGTGTGCTTTGAACTTTAACCTCAACTATCTCCATAGTCTTTAATAGTAGAATAAGAACAATAATTAAAATATCATAACTTCGTCAATTTTTGTCCGATCGGCATAAAAATGGTCTCAAAATAAAGAGAACAATCCACACAACAAAATCATAACAAAAGCTCAATTTTAAAATTTGTGTCAAAGTTGCTGGTTTTGCCAGAGCCGGTCACATATAAAGATGTCATATGGAAATATTCCATATTATGGTTTCGATAAAATCAATTATCTAGCTTTATATTTCATATTGATATATTTCAGGAATCACAACAAGTCTCGATATTTTACCAGAAAATAACAAAGACCTAACGTATATATCTCTATACTGTCCCCCCCCCCCCCCCCCAATAAAAAAGAAACAAATTACTAATGTCATTAATATGAATGCTTTTATACCGAAGACATACATTTGGATATGGCTGCACGTCCCGGAGCCATGCTAGGACACCCAGCCGTGATGGCATTGGTCACTCTGCACCCATGCATACTCATAAATTGCGACCGCCATGCTCCAATTATATCTTAAGTACTTGAAATGTGCCCGAAACGTTGAACTTATTTTTATTGCTTAATTCAAGAGACAAACAGTGAACTTCTACATTGATTTTCTTACATGATGAATAATATCGTCTGTATATAAACTTACATGTTCTTGTTGACTCGGTAGTCACGAGTGGTGCAGCATCATCTCGCGTAATCGTTAAGGTGACCCAGTATTGTTTACCAGCGACTAACCCAGTCAGACGCCCTCTGCGTTCTGCTTCGATGTGCTCAAAAGCCCCATCAGTGGGTGAGTAGGCAACGAGGTACGCCACGCCCGTCGAGGCAGTGTCGCGGCCGTACGCAAACGTCAGTTCATCAGTCTTGACAACCTGGAAGACAATCTGACCGGCCTCGAGAGTAGCTGGATTGAAAAAGTTTCAATTTCAATTTATTTAGCATTTTCATTTAAAAGTTACAAACAACAAATAAGAATACTGCACATACAATGACAAAATGCAAGGAGATACAGCAGAAAAGCTAACTATTCAGAGAACCACATTAACATGTTAGAAGAGAATGTGTGACTCCCGGGGGAGGCACTCGAATTATTTTTTGACGGGGGTGTGCCGCACGGAACTCTGAAATGGGGGTCTGAAGAGCTGACTATACAAGCACAAAATATAGGGTCTTTGGAGCTACAAAAACCCCGAAACGGTAGTTAAGGGGTCTATTAAAGGAGCAGACTAAAACTACAAAATACATAGACTTGGAGCTACCAAAGACCTATGGAAACCCTCAAAAAGGCTAAAATGGTGGTCCAAGGAGCCGAACTAGAAGAAGAATAATGGACTTGGCGCTACTCTAATACCTAGCCAAGTCATTCCGGGGGTCTATGGAGCCGAACTAGAAGAAGAATAATGGACTTGGCGCTACTCAACTACCTAGCCAAGTCATTCCGGGGGTCTATGGAGCGGCAATTTTTGAAAATCGGGTATCTTTAGAGCTGCGATCGGGTGTGAAAACGGGGTTCTTTTAAGCGGCACATACCCGTCTTACTTGTATCTGGACTTTTTTCAAACATCAACAATTATATTGCGCACCATTTCAACACCCAAGGGAGCATATAAGCCCAAGTACAATAATTCTGCATGAGCATAACTTACATGTGCTCCCAGTCGCAGAGGAAGGCTCACTGATGCCCCGTGACAGACCCGTTCCACTGACGCTCCTCACGTAGAACGTGTAGTTTGTATCCGGATTCAGGCCCGTCACTGTGAACGTTGCATCGTCAGAGGGTGCCGACCCCGCTACGACCTCGAAAGAATCGTCCTCGCGCTGGTACGAAATCTCATATGAGTCGTAAGTGGTGGCAAGCAGAGGTCCCGCCAGAGAGAGTGTCGCGGTTGTCTGCTCGCTCGAGACAACCGTGATCTCTCCGGGAGGGTTAGGATCTAAGATGCAAATTAATAATTTAAAAAAGATTGTTTTAACTAGTTTACTGTGATTTGTAGCACTTATCCTAGACAGAATCAACATTAACCAAAGACAATCCTAAATGATAAACAACTTTGGGAATGTGAGGGATCATGCAAAGTGACCAGCTATTTAAATCATGTAAATTCAAACATAGGGGGGAAAAAATCATTATTATAATAATAATATGAACATTTATATAGTGCAGCTACCACAAATAACCAGATATAAATTTTAAAAATACAAAATGAGCAAAATCAACACAACTAACTATTACAGATACAGTCACATCAGAAATTAAAACTTAATGAAACACTGTCAGACTGTATTCCATTCCTACTTTCTTGATTTCTACTAACTATCAAAGAGCATTTAGTTCTTCAAGAACCTACTTGTAGCGGCCACGGCAGTTCCGATCTGACCAGGCTCATCAGAAACTAGCACTTGATGGGACAATGTCAGCCAGTATTCAATTTTGTATATGAATTGTATAACTTTCTTGATTTCTACTAACTATCAAAGAGCATTTAGTTCTTCTAGAACCTACTTGTAGTGGCCACGGCAGTTCCGATCTGACCAGGCTCATCAGAAACTAGCACTTGATGGGACAACGTCAGCCCGTACTCCACGCCAGACTCCAGGTTATCGAACTCAGCGCTGGGGCGCCGTGATCCAGGAACGTTGGCACCATCCACTGTCTCACCATCCCGGGTGAGCGAAGCAGTATAGAATCCAGAGGCAAGATACGATGTCCACAGAAATTCAATGGTGTCGTTGGTCTTGGCACGGACGAATGGCCGGCCGTTTGTGCTTGCTGAAAAAGGGAAAAGTGTAAAACATGCATGGATGATTAAACTTGTTAAAGCACTGGGAATCGGTGGTTAGTGGAATACATTTTAATCCTAAAATACTCCAGATATATTTGTCTGTTTATTTCATGTAGTTAGATTTGTTTATAGCGCCTGTAGTAATTCATCTGATAAGTAGTAATATCAGTATTACTACTGTAGAAAAATAAATTATATGCATAACAAATCATGTATTATTTCTGTCATTTTAATGATATAATTGCCATCCTATAAAACAAAACCTTACACACTGTTTATCAATGTATACAATGTATACTTTTGAAAATATGATCACAAGTATCACACATTTTCATATTATTTTCATTCACAAGTTATTATTTCAACCCTTACAGTATTGTTTATACCTAGTGTGTAACTCTACTCACTGTGTACCAAGGTATAGTTTTTAAGATTTGATAACAATTATCACACATTTTATTATTATTTTCCATCCTTTTCAGAAGGTTTATATGCACAACTTTATTATTCGGAAGAAATTTATGATTATATTGGTATATGACTAAGTTTAGAAACAAATCTTATTATGTTTATAATAGACATATACTGCAGTCACTGTATGGAAATGCCTGCCAGAGAACACAGTTGGTGTGATCAAAGAAAATGGAGTACAATCCTTCAAGAAACGTGCGCATAAGCACCTTTTGCAGAAGATGTCAAGTATCTGAGGACATTCTTAAAGGGATCTAGTAACTTTGTTGACATGTGCAAAAAGTGATGAATGGTTGATGCAATGTATATTGTTGTTATCTCATATGTCCACAGGGTATTGTGTGAAAATTTCAAGTCAAATGGACATTGTATGGCCAAGAAATGAGCGAAAATGCAAAGTGATATTCAGTAACTCACTGCACTCACTTTGTACATGGAAGAAAAACTCGCCCGGAGTTTTTCTTATCTGAATACTTCAATCATACATATCTTTGTAACGAAAATGAAATTTGAAAAACCGAAACCTGTCCCACGTCACAAGGTATAAGGGAATCGCTAGAATTACAATTTTATTTTGAGGATTTGAACAATGTTACTAAGTCCCTTTAAAGGAGAATTCCGGACGAGTTAAAACAAAATACAGTATATTGGAAATAAATCTAGGGATGTGCTTGAATATTTTCAGGATTTCACTCTCTTTGGTTGATTTCTAAGAGATTTTTCTAATGTCATTAACTCTGAGGAAATAATTAAATTTACTGCACACAATCATGAGACCCTTACGTAGCACCCTCACTTTGCTCAATTTCTTGAGTAGGCTTGAATCCGGTGCCACTGCATTGTGATCACTGCATGTGTCATTCATAATAGCCGGTCACGCAGAGCCAGCAAATTCAATAACCACGTTTACAGGACTTTGTGTCTATTCAAATTTCAATGAAAGCCAAACGTGTTACAATTTCGGGCAGGCAAGTATTTTCAAACGATTCAACCGTGCTCAAAGGCACGGTTGAGTGGCGCATCGTGGACTAAACTATTCATGATCGAGCATTGTATTGGTCCGATCAAAAGAACACATTCGCTGCAGTGTAAAAACATATATAGGCGCATAGTGAGGGTCGCACGTCACAAATTGATGCATTGTGGGATAGAACAAGCTCGCTCGCGAATTTGTGTCATTAGAATTTCAAAGCCAATTATAAGAACCCAAAATCATACTTTATTTATACAAAATTGTGTTTATTGACCTAGAATATTCTGTCTTTCAATCATTAGAAGCTTGAAATCGTGTGGAAGTCCACTTTAATTTTAAGCTGCTGTGAACCATTGATTGGCATATGAGGATGTCTTTTATAGCGGCTAGCGCTCCTTTGCCTATATTTGAGTTTGATTCATATCTCGTCTTATGTGCTATTTATTGTTCACTATAGCATTTTATAAAAATGAAAAAAAAACTTTATACCCTTCAAATATTGTTCATACCAATGGTGTATGTTGCAGTAGTCCATTACAAACATAACAAGATTTTTTTCTAGACTTCAGTCATATACCAATATGATTGTAAGGTTCTTCTGAATGATGTGTGTGAAAGTTTCATAGAAACAAATGCTGGTTACCTCTTCTTTTACCACTAGCCAAGCAATAAGCTACAAAAAAGTGTGAAAGTGACAAGTTGGATCACTTTAAATGCAAAAAACAAAAAAAATTAGTTCATACCAATGGTGTATGCCGCAGTGACAGCTGCACTCTCCAAGAGACTACCTTGGCCAGGTATCTGTACAAGGGAGGACAGCCGGAAGGTGTACTCAATCCCCGGCACCAGGTTCTCTATCAAAGCCTGCTGGTCGGTTGCTTCCGCCCTGCGCTCTCCCTCCCCCCGGTCGCCGAACGGGGAGTAGGTGATGCGATAGCCCACCACTCCCTCCGAGGGGGTGGGAGGGTTCCAGGTTAGGGTGACGATGGAGCTATCCATGGCAGCAACTGCAGCCAGGTTGTTCGGAAGGGCTGGCACTGTTTGAAAGAGAGGAAACATAGGAGCTTAAAAGTAATGTTGGCTACATTTGTAATACTTTGAATCGATCAGATGCACATAGTGACCATTACCATAAAAGTCCCTAGGAAACCATATTTTCTTTGTTCAATTTCATTTACACTATAATATGTGACCTTGCACCACAAAACGACAATAAGTCTGGAAAAATGATTGCGCTAATTTTTACATGACATTAAAGTAGCAGTCATTACCTTTAAAATGGTACATAATTCGTCAAACCATCTCAAAATGAGCGCTCAGATTTGGAACATGGCTGAATCAGTTTTAAAATTAGGGAGAAAACGGGCCGCTTCACAGATCGGCGTCCATTCAAGCACTGTAATCTGATCATTTTTATTTCATTAAAAATCATATTTAAACATGATTTCTGGCTCTCAAAATTTCATAACAGGTAGATTAAGATACTCGCATTCAGAAAATACCAAAATCCTGAATTTCATATTTAAAAAAAACAGACAAACTACCACGGCGACATAACGGTCGTTTTGTGGTGTAAGGTCACATATATATTTTGGGTCAGTTTCTCTATGTTTGAACCACAAGGTTTTTACATTAAAATAGCATATTTGTTGTGCTTGATTACGGATACCATGGCAGGGCCTTGTCCGATATATTCAGTACAAAATATGTCTTGCACAGCGTCTCCTCCAGAACATGTTTACAAAATTACATTGAATTCACTAACAAAATGTGAAGTGGATTGCTTCACAAGGTTTTTGCAACAGACACAATAATTTGATTAATTTTTTTATTCTTAACATTTTATCCATGGCAGATATGCAATAAAGGTGATCATATATATCAGAGATATCAGTTGTTTGCCTTTGATTTTGTTACTTACGTGTTGTAGCAATAAGAATCGACAAGATAGAATCTCCGTCTGTGAAATACCACGACACGCTATTTTCATACTCGGTACTCGGATTGAGGCCCTGGAACGTTAGCGATACAACTGAGGGTGGGGGCTCCGTAAACGACATGCTCTCGATGAATCGCTGCGTACGGTCCGGTAAGTCCTGTACGATGACGAAGAGGAGGCTGATGTCGGATCTTTCTGGCGGTGTCAAGCGTAGGGTGAACAGGTTGGTCTGCGCCACAGCGGACGCGCTGCCTGGGTCAAGACCAGCTGTTATATATGCAACAAGAATTATCATGTAATACTTGTGACCGGCCATAGCAAAACCTGGCACTTGTCGGTAATTCATGTTTTGAAGAAATGGGCATTTTAAGTTCACACAATGTGTGTAAATGACCTATGATTGTAAAATTGAAACAATCGTATCTTCGCCAATTATTGACTAATAAGTTAGAACAAAGCATCAAATGAAAACTTGTGGTGATGCCTTTGTAATGGTATGAACATCTACATTTTGATTTTTACCGACAAATCCCGGGTTTTGCTATAGCTGTTTACATATGATAGCAATACTCGGGCATTCAGAATGAAAGGACATAACAAACTCTATTCCATGAATGATATAATATTATAAAATTCAAGTCTGCAAATATTTGAAAATACAGTGCACATACAATAATATTTCTACATTGAATTACAACATGGTTTGAAATCTTATTTTGAAAAATTGTGAATGAACTGACTTTGACCAGCAGACTAGCAGGACTATTAATAGTGGTTCCTTTTCACAAACAGTATCTATACGGTTTTGAATCAATTGTGGTTATCTGTGATTTGTGGAGTTTTGTACAATATTTGTTAAATTTTTTTTACAGCATTTCAGTTCATACATACAATGTCTGTGCATTCTGCAGTGGCATCAAACATACATTTAGAAAGCTACACTGTATGCTAGAGTAAACATTAGGAGTGTATTATGAAGAAAAAATTCATTCAAATCATAGAAAAGCATCGCATAGTATTTGAGTGTATCAAGAAGAAAGTGACATCAAGAGAAGTGGTTGATATATTATGCGGACAAGTTTTATTTTGTATCATACATGATGGTACAGAGGTCTCCACTTCATTGATAGGGAATTGCAAAGAAAATATTTTACCCCTTTAAAAGATGTACGATGTATGAAGTAGTGAGAATTTCATTTAAAAACATAAGAAATGTTAGGTCAACTCCTACCTCTTTAACAGGTGTCCCCCTTTAAATGGTACCCAAAGAGGAGACTTATCTATTCATATTACTACCTTGCCTGATGTGTACTCGGTCGAAGCTGAAGTAAAACAAAATGGTCTTCCGATGCACTCATAAAGGGATACAATCCATAAAATTCAAATAACATAGAAAAGAGCTAAATTATGGCTAGTTGTTTAGCTTACGTGATGTGTACTCGGTCGAAACTTGAGTACCAAACTGGTCCTCCGTCACGCTCATAAACGGATACAACCCCGGCGTCACGCTAAGCTGGTAGCTTGTGCCCGGGCTTACGCCAAACGTGGCCTTAAGCACGCTCGTTGCTGGGATATTCGGCAGCGACCATACGGTGCCATCGGGATGTCTGATATTCGGGCGGTAGAATTCGGCGTCTGGCGATGGCTCCCACGTGATGGTGGCGCGGTAGGCGTCGGATTCCTCTGGGACAACTTGCACTGACCCTGGTGGGGATGGACCTAGGAGAGGGGATGAAATAAGAACAGTGAGCTAGTGGACCAGCTTAAAGGGATTTAGTAACATTGTCCAAATCCGCAAAACTTAATATGAAATCTAGAGGTTCACATTATACAGTGTTGTATCCGTATTACCAATAGCAGCATGGAACAGGTTTCGTTTTTTCAACTGTCCCTTTCGTTAAAAAGATATTTATGCTGAAAGTGCAGATTTTTAACAATCCACTTGATAGCCTTAGCTGTGTACAATGTCAGTGCAGTGAGTTTAGTGAATATCGATTTGCATTTTTGCTTTTTACAAGGCCATGTAACGTTCATTTAATGTGAAATTTTCACACAATAGGACTTATCAGATCACAAACTACACATTTTATCAACCATTCATCAATTTTTGGACATGCCGATTGAGTGACGCTCTAAAGGAGAGGAATAATAATAATAATAATAATAATAATAATAATAATAATGAAACACTTTTATATAGCGCATAACACATAAGCACAATTGCATGTCCCTATGCGCTTTATTATTACCCTTGGTCATCAGGTACAGGTCAAACCTGCACAATTATCTTGCGCACCATCTAAACTCCCCGGGGAGCATACTAGCCAATGGCAGCCATACTGGCAATGGTAGGAAGGACAGAGAAGGATGGAGGTGGCTGGTTGGATCGCTGGTGGCGCCCCTACAGCCAGTTTAGGTTATGGATAGGTGATATGGACTCTTAACATCAGAATGCCAAACTGATAAATTACCAGTCAAACAAAATAGAATTTCTAGGAAACTAAGATTGGTAAAAAACCGCTTGATATTACTTTCTGAGTGTAATCTGTTCTGTAAATGCTTGCAAATTGGTGCCTGCTGTCTATTCACATTAACCTGGAGTTTGTACAAAGATGCCGGATCTAGGTTACCTGGCCTCCTTGTGGGGTCCGTGAAACCTGACTGCTAAACTGACCAATCACAAGTCAGACAAAATATACTTTTTAGGGGACTAAGATCGATTAAAAACAACAAAATATTTTCTGGACATTTGGTCACATGATCTGACTTTACAATTTTACAATTGATTGCAACGGGGCCCAAGGGCAATAATGATAAATGTGTGCAACGGGTGGGTGTCTGCTGACAGATGTGTGCAACGGGTGTCTGCTGACAGATGTGTGCAACGGGTGTCTGCTGACAGATGTGTGCAACAGGTGGGTGTCTGCTGACAGATGTGTGCAACAGGTGGGTGTCTGCTGACAGATGTGTGCAACGGGTGTCTGCTGACAGATGTGTGCAACGGGTGGGTGTCTGCTGACAGATGTGCGCGCATTGTAATATTTAGTTATTAATATTATTATTGTTATCATTATTAATATTATAACCTGTTCTGCATTGTTGCTCTATAGGTGTGTTCGTTCCACCCTGGTAGTTGGCCTGCAGTGTATACCAAGACACACCTATCAAGTAGAGGCGGGAATCTGGTGCCATGGCTCGCAACACCCGATTAGCAAAACTGAGCAACCACTAGTCAAACAAAATATACTTCCTAGGGAGCTAAAATTGGAGACTTATAACGCATGGAAATACTTTATTAACTCTCTTTATTACCCGTTCTAAATTGCTGCTCAATTGGTGCATTCGCTCCAGTCGGATCGTTGACCTGAAGTGTATACCAAGATGCCGGATCCAGACCCGTCAAGAGAAGACGGGCCTCCTCTGCTGTGCTACCCGAGATCTGATCTCCAAACTGAGCATTCACCAGAGGTAGATAGAGGGAGCTGTCCCAGATGGTCCATATGGCGGATGCAGTTGTTTCATCGATAAGCGTTATGATGATCGTGTTGGCACCAAGTTTGCCTGAAATACATGATAGTTTCATCATTGACTTTAAGACTTAAAACAGATAAAATTCATTACATTCATTATAGTATGCAAGATGGTCCACTTGCTAAAAGTTGTATTGATAAACATTATGATGATAAGTGCATATGGATCATTAAATTTAACATTTCATCATTGACTAAACAGATACAATAATCCTATTTAATGCTTGCAAAGATGGTCCACTTGCTTAGTTTTAATAGTTTTATTGATAAGCGTTATGATGATTGTGTCTGGACTGAGTCTAAGCGTTATGATGATTGTGTCTGGACTGAGTCTAAGCGTTATGATGATTGTGTCTGGACTGAGTCTAAGCGTTATGATGATTGTGTCTGGACTGAGTCTAAGCGTTATGATGATTGTGTCTGGACTGAGTTTGCCTAAAAATCATAATAAATAATATGTAATATTTATAAAGTGCATAATATAATAAATCCATATCTTTGCGCTTTTAATAAATTGATTATGCAAAAATACTGCTGAAAGCTACTACAAAAATGCCTGTGTAATAAAATGAGAGTAAAAAAGGGGCCTAAGTTTTCGATCATAAATGGATCAAAACATTGGGAATTTCCTCATGGACTTGAAGACTTTAAACAGACAAACTTATTCCATTCATTACATGCAAGACAGTCCACTTTGCGTAGTACTAATCGAAATGTCATCATTGACTTTAACCTGTTCAGGATAGATCAAAAAAATACTCGGGCTAGAGTCTAGAGAATACATGTTATAGCAAAATCAATCAGTCCTGACCAGGTTAAGACTTTAAACAGATCAAATTATCCATTCAGTAAATGCAAGACAGTCCACTTTGCTTAATTAGTTGTAATACATTTTAGTTTAATAGGTTAGCAAATTTCTGGACTAAGCAGGTACGATCACTCTTCTTCAAATCACGAGATAAGGACGGATACAAATCGATATCAACATAAAAATCACTACAATCGTATCTTACTTGTTTTCGCCTCTTGAACAAGAGGATCGCTATCTTCCACGGTAGCATCCAGTCCAGATACAGAGGTAACTGCAATGGTGTATGTTGTATCCTGTTCCAAGCCAGTTAAGGTGTGCGTCACAGAGCTCTTACTTAGAAGCAACGAGTCAGTAATTCCTTCCGGATCGGTGTATGAGACGCTAGAAACATGAAAGAAAATTATAGTAAACAAATGAGTGTATTTTGAGCACAGTTGGAAGATATTTGATTTTCAAGTAGAATGTGATATACATGTATCTTGTGCCTTCTATGTTGCAGAATCCCTACTTATAAGCAAAGATTCAGGATCGGTGTATAGGACGCTAGAAAAATTAAAGAAAATTATAGTTAAACAAAAATCTGTATGCATGTAACATCTTCATGTTTTATGAGTATATTTTGAGCGCAGAGAAAAAAGATTTGGTTATCAAGTAGACTGTGATTATGTTGTGCCTTATATTCCACAGAATCCCTACTATTTTTCTACTTAGAGGCAACAAATTCAGCCAATCCTTCAAGATGAGTGTATGAGAGGCTAGGAACACAAAAGAAAAAGAAAAACATGTGTAGAAATTATCTACATTTCATGTTTATGAGCCAGCCTTCGAATCTAGGAGACAGTTCTTCTCAATGAAAATAAAATGCTGGCTCATAAATTTGCATCATAGACACAGTAGGAGTTAGGAACACTAACAGGGTTGCTAAGGAATACTGATGCGGTTGCTAGGGACTTACCGGATGCGGTCCCATTCTCCCTGTGTAGGCAACATCCAGGACACACTGAGAGCAATGGTGGTCACAGGATCCAGAGGCACAACAGACAATGATGTGGGTTGAACAGGGGCTGTAACAAAAGGCAAACATTTGAAATGATTTAAATGAAGAGTCACATGATTTAAACTTAATTAGTA
Organism: Echinarachnius parma; assembly: GCA_037951105.1. Lineage (NCBI taxonomy): Eukaryota > Metazoa > Echinodermata > Echinoidea > Clypeasteroida > Echinarachniidae > Echinarachnius > Echinarachnius parma. Next base: position 196,852 of record JBAMJV010007886.1, read on the forward strand.
TGTTCCAGAGAAGAGTGATATTTTCCAGCCCCCCCCCCCCCCCCCAAAAAAAAAAAAAAAAAAAAAAAAAAAAAAAAAAAAATATTATGGTAAATATATTACTCATTGCGGATATAGTATCGGAAATAATATCGCTAGTGATATTCGTTTGTCTCGCAATGTATGGTCAACATTGAATCTGAAAGATCGCGACGTTTCGTATGCTACTGCAATACTTTGTCAAGTGATATTAAAGTAACGTAAAACACTCCTATTTATACTCTCATGCGGCTCCAAACCGCGTTCTCTCGCATGAGCGAGTTGTTCCTAATTGGTCCATAACGGGCAAATTCTATTGGCCGGTGTACACGGGTGCTAAACCAATCAGCGAGGCGCTGGCTCGGCTTGCTTGCTAGGCGGGAACAATAGCGAGCTCGACCAATCAACGGACCGCTGGCTCGCTGCTGGCTGGAATCAACCGTTGCGGGCCGGCTGGTCGGGGGGTGTCATGGCGGCGTATTGTATGCATCCAAAATTCGGGTATATCCATCCCGTTGTCTCTATTGAAATTACTAGGATTGAGACGGATCTGTATAGCTTCTTTTACCCTACGTGTGTACCAATGCCGTTCTTGGGAAAGGCAGCGAACCCCGTCCCAATCTGGCTGATGCTGGTTGTCCCAAGCATGTTCGGCTACGGCTGAGTTGTCAGTTCGGCGTAGCCTGACGTCCCTCTTATGCTCGGTGATTCTTTCTGATATCGGTCGGGCAGTCTCTCCGATATAGGATCTATCACATCCTTTGCAGGGGATGTTGTACACAATGCCGTCTCGTCTGTGTTGCGGAATTGGATCCTTGGGTCGTGTTAGTTGCTGGCGTAGGGTAGTATCTGATCTGAAGACCGTTCGGATGCCATGGCTCTCTAGGCGGCGCCTGATTTGCTGGGAGACCCCATCAATGTACGGCAAGACTGTGAAAGTCTTGTATTCCTTCTGATCCTTGGGTTCTGTCGTTCTCTTCTTGGTGTTGTGTACAAAACGGCGTGGGTAACCGTTAAGACTCAGGGCATTGCGGACACGGGTCCGCTCTATGCATGGCTGTTGTGGACTAGTCACAATGCGTGAAGCTCTGTCAAATAGACATTTCACTAGACCTCTCTTCACCGATACGGGATGGTGAGAGTCAAACGCTATGTACTGGTCTGTGTGGGTAGGCTTCCTGTAGACTGAGGTGGAAAGCCTATGGTTGTCGTGTCTGTGAACTAAAGTGTCCAAGAATGCTATCTTCCCTTCGCACTCTATCTCCGATGTGAACTGGATGGATGGTTGGCGGCTATTCATGTGTTTGAGCAAGTTATCTGTTTCAGAGCTGGCGACTATGATGAAGGTATCATCTACGTATCTCTTCCAAACACGAGGAATGCAAGAGAGGGGGCATGTGTCTAGCGCTTCTTCTTCAAAACTCTCCATGTATAGGTTGGCCATGACAGCCGAGACCGGACTGCCCATGGCTGCCCCTTCCGTCTGTTCATAGTATGAACCTTTATACAGAAAGTATGTGGATCGAAGGACAAACTCGAGGAGTTGGGTGAGTTATTACTCTCTAATAAATCTATCTCTGTATTCGTGGTATCCCCTTCAATATACATTTCCCTCTTTTTAATTTGCGCATGGAGGCCACATTTAGTTGTTTTATGCGCTATACAATAATTGTTGATTATCATTTATTAGTTGCAGTAGTAATCTAATAACCTCTTCTACTCCCAAAGATCAGAGCATACATACCTGTTCGCTGTTCAACAACGCTAGTCAGTGGATCCCCAGAACTCAGTGTAGAGTTCAATGTGAAAGTGTACAACCTTCCGGGGGTCAAGTTGGAAAAGTCGACGCGACGGTCACTTATTCTCTCCACGCGGTTCCCCTCTACAGGTGCCATGGTGACTGCGTATTCCACAGGAGCCAGGACGGCGCCCCAGCTGACGATGATCGATGTTGTCGTAGAGGACTGGACGGTCAGTTCACCGGGATCGGGTGATTCTGAGGAAAAAGAATAGGATCAAAGGAATTAACTACACATCAGACAAATGCAAAATGTAAGGAACAAACATTTACAACAATTTGAAACACTTAAAGGGATCAAGTAACATTGTCCAAATCCACAAAACTTACTTTCAGTGGTTCTGCAATACCTTGTTGTATTAATATTAATAGAAGCACGAAACGGGTTTCTGTTTCCCTTCCGTTATGACTGAAGTGTTCAGATTTGTAACTATCCACTAGTTAATTAAAACTGTGTACAAAGTCACTGCAATAAGTAAGCGAATATAACTTTGCATTTTCAATTTGGTCATATGACAATCCTTACCTCCGCCAACGAAGTTGGAGGAGGTTATGCATCTACTTTACCATGGAATGTTGTTCACCCATTACTCAGTGGCCATATCGGATCACAGGAACACACATTGTATCAACCATTTTCCAGTTTGTGCACATGTCAGTTACTAGACCCATTCAATGAAACAGGGCCCTAGTGCTATGAATATTGTGGCAATTGTCCACCATGGCATTCAGAGGGTTATAGTGTGATGCATTACCCAATGCTTAAAATTAGCAAGGTCTCACTGGTCCGGGGCCACTAAAAATTAGCTTTGGGCCAGCAAATTCCACTGATGCTTGACTCCACTGGCCTGAATGGGCGACCAAATATAACAGCATTGTTTATATATTTTTTTTCTTTTGGGCGGGCAGATTCAGGTTTCGGGCTACTCAAACTTGAAAAATTATGCTTTTACTTGCCTGACAGAGCAATAAGGCAAACAAAGATTTTATTTCTACCATTGCGACCAAAAAATATAACAGATTCATAAATGTTTTCTTCATTCGGGGTGAGCAGATTCACATTTCATGGCACTCAAATATGAAAAAGTATGCTCTTACTTGCCTGACAGAGCAACAAGGCAAAATAAGGGGTTTAATTTCTTGAATTGCATTCGTACCTGTTGTAACAGTCAGTGGATTAGCAGGAAGCCTTTCACTGGTGAGATCCCCTACAAACGAGTAGGCTCTCACGACGTAGCTCAACCCCGGAACCAGATTGTCGAACGTTGCCAGGTAAGGGGCTGCTCCACGGAGCTCCAATGACACGCCGTTAGACGTTACGACAAAGCCATCGTAGTTGCTGTTTGCCGGCGCAGTCAGATTAACCGTGAAGTCGAAGAAGTCAACGTTGACTAGAGCCACAGGTTCCGGTGAGCTGGGCACTGGAGGGGATTAAAGGAGGGGATTTCGATTACAATGAATTACAGTGAGACAGTGTTCATGAGTCGATATAGACTAGGGCCACAAGTTCGGGTGAGCTGGGTACTGTGTGGAGGGGATTATGAAAGGAGGGATTTAGATTCCAATGACACAGTGTTCGTGATTAGTCAAATGAAAGGATTCTTATCATTATTAATATTAACCCTTCTAGAAGTTAATCTAGAATTACTTATCACAAATGGACATGCTTAATCATGCTTTGTGTATGTGCATTATGAAAATGGCTAATCATTTATTACTATTATGGAATTCAGATTACAGTGAGACAGTGTTTGTGATTAGTCAAATAAAAGGATTCTTCATCTTCTGATTAATGTGGAATCACATGATGGGCTTTAGATTACAGTAAGTGTCTGTGAATAGGTAATGAAGAGATCTTCATTATTATATATAGGTAAATAAATATACTCTTTAAACTACCATGTGTCTTCTTATCCTCATAATTTGGATTCAATTCGAGTTGCAGCACAACACCATGTTGTTCTTTTGTCTTTGTACGTTAAGAGAAATATCAAATAAATCATCACTTCAATACAAATAAAACAAAAAATCAAAAGAATCTTACGAGTGGTGAATGTCGTTGTTGCATTGCCTATAGCCGGGTTCCCTGTAGCAAAGAGCACAACGTTATACACGTTGCCCCCCTTGAGTCCCTGGAGGGGTACACTCCGCACCCCTGACTCCACCAGAACAGGTGGCAGTGCCGCCCCAGTGGAGGCGTCCGTCACGCTGGTGTTGAATTCACCGTCAGCCAGTGAGCTGAATACTAGCACCGCACTGTTGTCTCCGATGTTGGTGGCTACCACCTCAAACTCTCCCAGGAATTCTGCAGGGTGAAACATCGGTCAAAATGTTAAAAGAAAAGGAAATATTGGTTCTTTTAAGGAAAAAAAAAGCATTGGTCAAGATGTTAAAAATTAGTCAAGATTCTGAAATCCCCATAGACTTTGTAGATTGCCCACTCGGTTCCGGTGAGCAAGGGAGTAAAGAAAAGGAAATGTTTTGGGACAAAATGATATAAGAATGTAAACATAATGGTAGTTTCGGAAATAATATCGCTAGTGATATTCGTTTGTCTCGCAATGTATGGTCAACTAGGAATCTAAAAGATCATGACGTTTCGTGTGCCGCTGCAACACTTTGTCAAATGATATAATCTAATGTAGACAATCGGTTTTTAATAATGGTAGTTCTTTGATAGTATAGTGCTGGAATACGGCTGTGTCATATAAATCTCTGAGCTCTGATTCAACTCCCTTAGACTTACCATAGAAATCTCCATGGTGAAAAATTGGTCAAAGTTTAAAAAAAAATGTAAACAGTACTTCTTTAGTAAAAAGCCAGAATAAGGCTGTCTCATATCAGTCCCCGAGTTTTGTTAACATGAACTCCCTAAGACTCAACAGGGAATTCTGCATGGTGAACAATTGGATACAATTATGTAGATATTCGTGATTGAATTGAATAGCATTTTAGAATGCTTTTTCAATTATATTCACATTCATTGGGCTGTATCTAACATAAATGTTCTCCCTTTACAATAGGAGTGCAGCATTTTTTTTCTATGAAACTATACCACATATCATTCAAAAGAATATTTGTTACTGATATTGTTTCTCAAATATCACTTCTGGAAAAATCTTATGAAGTTTCATAATGGATAACTTTAAACTAAGTCAGTTAAGAACGTACCAGTGGCAGCGACAATAACATTTGGTGGCTGACTGGCGGTTTGGCAGTTATCGGCCTGGCCTGATATCGTCTGTAGCCAGATGGAGTAGATGGTGCCCGGCTTGAGACCAACTATGTTGAGCGACCGGTCCTCTGGTGACATAGTGATGGGGTATCGGCCGGGGATAGGGGGCGGCAGCACGGCGATGTTGACCCCATCGTTCGTGGCGCCGGCTGGAATGTCCCAATCGAGGGTGATGGACGTGAGGTCGGAGGTCACCGTCTGAGCAAAGACTGGTGGCTCAGGCACTGTTGTAGCAATAAATAATCACCGTTTAATACTTAATTTTGTTGGTGTATGATAATTGTACATGAATGATACAGTAATAATAGTAATAATTTAATAAATGTATTATACATAACAAAATACATTATGTAAAAAAAAATTGAAAATGCTACTTATTAAATCTAAAATTTTAGTTGGTCCTTTTCTCTTTAATGATATTACCTTTTTCAATGTCCCCATACTATTAGCTTGTTTGCTCCAATAATACAACAAAATATGTCTATAAATGCCATCCAAGGAAAATAAAATGTAATCCTAATCAGCAGGCCATTCAGTAAAGTCCCTTTACATGAAAACTGCTTCATAGGCAGTCATTATTTGTGATCTTTATGTAACAGCAAGCCACTATGAGCAGGTATGATTGAAGTCAAACTCCCAAAGATTTATTACACCATGGCACCTCGGTACAACCTCTGGCACCCAATGCTTCATCCCAGTAAAGCTTCCTGTATGAGCTGCCAAAGGGATTATTGCATCAAGAATCAAGTATGACAGGCAAAATAAAATAGTTTAGAGGACTTTTGTGTGCCTAAGTCATTCGGGCTTCTTTTAAAGGGACTTTAGTTGTATTCGTATTAACAATAAAATCATGGGACAGGTTTTCGGTTTTTCAAATTTCCCTTTCGTTACAAAGATATGTACGATCGAAGTATTCAGATAATAAACACTCTGTTGGAGTTTTGAAACCGTGCACTAAGTGCAGTGAGTGTACCGAGTGCAGTGAGTTAGTGAATATCACTTTGCATTTTTTGCTCATTACTTGACCATCACTTTTTGAAAATTTCAACAAAGTTACTAGATCCCTTTAAAGACCTGTTCAATCAAAGTTGTTTCAGTTTACCTGCTTTGCAATGAATGGGAGGGAGGTATTACATTATTATTATTATTTATTCGACCAAATAGCATAATACAATGTCAAATACAACACAACTATAAACATATATGCACATAATACAAAGATACAAGTTACAAAACTGAAGACTAGACAAAAGAAAATAGTGAGGAGCAGTATGTGGGCCAGGGTACACAAAAGTAAAGTACATCACTGTTGCCCTAGGGCATGTGAACCCTCACATACTGGCTCCAGAAGATGCAGCATTACGGAACATAAATAACAATTAACGTATACGAAGATGGTTTAAAAATTATCTATCAACGTCCATAAATGAAGAGTAAAAAAGAATAAAAGTGTATGTGACTTGCATGTCCTTTGAGCTTCTAATGAAGACATGTTTAAAATTTGTATTTTGTCTGCATTGTGAAAAATGGAAGGGTGGTCCCACATAAATAAATAGTGTATATCACGAAATAATAAAAGTAAAATGCTTATAAAGCGCACTTCTCTAAAAAATTTGTCCTGTAAATAGCACTTTATCAAATAACTTGTATTATTCTTAGAAAAAGTATAGGTGACTTTATGTGCATAGATCCTTTGAGCTTCACTAGGAGCTAAATTGTTTAGCCGTCCAAGTTGTTGAAACGGATGTGCTATAATACGTGAATGGCACTACATCAAATAATTTTGTACTATTACTAAAAAAGAGTGAAGGTAACTTACGTGTGCGTACGTCCTTCGCGCTTCTTCTGAACAAGCTGCCATCATTTGCACTCAAGAGGTCGATGGTGACCTGATACAGGGTAGCTGGACTGACGCTGAAAGTCTTCTCTCCCAGAAAGGGCGCAGTGCTATTGAAGGTATCCTCGGCTAAGATCGCATCTGATCCTTTCTCCTGTAATAACAAACGTGGCGTTAGAATCTCTTGCCTGCAGGCGCCTGGGCCTTGTTTCATATAACTTAAATTGCAATTGTTGTACACTGTAAGTGTCAAATTATTTTTAACTACCATGGCAACAGCTTGGAAAACAGTTGGAAAACATGGCAGCCTCCAGTGGTAAGTCAAAACAGTTGATAGCGGTTTAAAAAACATTGATTATTTCAATTATTAGAGATACCCAAAAGGATATATAGAACTAGAACCGAGGGTGTTTCACAAAGAAATATTTTGTCATAATGACAAATTTGGCATATAAAAAAGTTTTATGGTGGCATTATAGGGACATTTTGACGAAATTTGTGCAAAAATGTGGCCATTTTTCTCTAATGTTTGGCAAAAATTTCCCTATAATGCAACCATAAAAATTTGTCATAATGACAAAAGATTTTCTTTGTTAAACACCCTCTTGGGGTACCAGTACTGTAGGAACAAATAAATATAATTTTACAACACTTTTTCTTCAATACCTGTATATAGACGCGATGCAAGTACGAACCCTCCCTGGTCCAAGATATAGTTATTGACGTCGTGGTAAATTCATCTACAACAGGTGCTCCTCTTGCAGCCAATGCTAAATTTGTTGGCAAAAACAATGGATAAAGTAAGGAAACGAGAAGAGAAGTGTCATATGATTTGATAAAGATAAATTATAATTGTACATAATCTAATGGTCTAGTCCCACTGCATCGTTTCTCCTTCCGTTTCTTTTCAGTATCCAGCAAATTTTAAAATTCCATGACTTTTTAATTGTTTCACGCAAAACAGAGGCGAATTTCAAAGGTATCCTAAAAGTGCATTGCCCCGCATGGTCCGCATCATTTTGTTTCCTGCTAGTATAATGTATTTTGTACTTGTCAAGTGTCCAGAGGCAATTTTGATATAAGCCGCTAAACAAATTGAACAAATTATTATTATTATTATTATTATCATAAATATACTGTTCACCTTGATTCTAAAATGAAGCGATTTATATTCAAAATTATAGCAATTTACTCACAAGTTCTCCTAGAGCTTGACACTCGAGTGCTGGTCTGTTTCTGTGCACCGGCGTAGACTTCAGTGTACACATAGACAAGGTAGACAGTGTTCTGCGTCAGAAATTCCAGCTTTTTGGAAGTGACAGAAGGTAGGACGTAGACAGTTTCCAATTCCGATTGGCTGACGCCATAGTCGATCCGATAGATGTCGAAGAGGGTGTCAGATGTAGGAGGGTTCCAGCCCACGACCATTGTATCCTGGGTTACCTCAGTTACAGAGAGTGAGCCACTCACAGGCAGAGGCCCTATAGAGAATGGAATATTAAAACAAAATATTACCAACCGACGTTGGACAATGAGAACATCACAAACGCAATATCACCAACTCACTCACATGTTCATTACTTTCTATGTTTCATGAATTCCTTTCTGTTATACTTATATCGTCTCTGGTCTACATTTCATTTTTGTCAATTTGGCTCTGAAGACGATACTATTTGGATTGAAAGCTGAGGCCCTCGATTAATCTGATCCCCATATATTTGGTACACAACCCGCCTGGTTCCCGTAGTCAAGGGGTTAACTCTCATTTTATTACGCAGGCAATTTGTCTAGTAGATAAGCAGTTTTCAGCAGCATTTTCTCATCATCTGTTTTATACTTTATGCATTGCATATGGGAAGCAAGGGTCCCTGGTATGTAAGGCCCAAGGGGAACATATACACTTTGTCTGTCCAATAAATTCTGATTTAGATAAGCATTTACAAAGTAGCAATTTGGTTGTCCTATCTAATCCCTGGCCAGTTGGAAAGGTAATGACCGTCTCTGCCATGGGTCACAGATGAAGATCCTACCAGTGCAGCCACGTTAATTCCATAGGGCATCAGGAAATCATTTACAGGGGATAACATAAAGTATCACTATACAAAGTAGCACATCAATTGTTTCAGCTAATTCCAGATTTGCTTCTACCGACACAGAAACAAGGGTCCCTGGCGTGTAAGGACCAAGGACGACAAATATGAAATTGATCTGTCCAAGCACGTTGATAACATCTTGATATCACTGAACTACGACACCAGGAAATGGATTACTCATAAGTTTAAATGAAATAGCACTTACGAAGCAGCACATCCGTTGTTCCAATTAATTCCACCGCGCCAGTAGTAAGAATTACATCTACTGACACGGAAACAAGGGTCCCTGGAGTGTAAGGCCCAAGGGCTATGGATGTGGAACTTTCCTGGAAGAGCACATTAATGCCATCCCAAGGCTGATAGTACAGGACATCTGGGACTGGTTCCCAGCTGACAGTAAATCTTGTGGTTGACTGGCCAGTGATAGAGAGTGCAGGTGTGGCTGTATGAGAAGAGAATAAAAAATTAAGAGAGTCTATCATATCCAAATCACAAGCAGAGAAAGGGGTTCCAGGGAAAAACCTCCATCCTGATATCAATAGACTAAGGCATCTAGGACTGTTCTCCAGCCAACAGTACAGCCTGTAGTTGACAGTTTTATTATTATCATTTTACATTCAAAGCACAATCATTGAAAGTTAAGAACCAACGTCATAGGACCTTCTCAAGCTCAGTGGTAAAACACTGGTCTGATTCCCATGAAAGCCCATTTTTCGTTTCTCACTTTTTAAAAGCATTTTATAAAACACATCCGAGATCAAGAATGCCAATTTAATACAAATAAGAAAAACCTGCATACCTGTTGTAAAAGAAGCCTCAACCGCTTCACTCTCAATCACAAACTCGTTGATCCGCGACACCGCTCTCACGCTGACGATGTAGTCTGCCGGGCTGTTGACATTTTCAAACACGAAGCTCGGATCTTGGGTCGCAGACCTCTCCAGTGCCTGCTCAATCCCAGTCGAGGTATTTAGCTGAAGAGCGTAGTGTGAGACTGTGCCTCCAGCAGGTTCCCAGGTGACCGCGATGCGCTGTGAAATGAGAGACGGAACTGCACTGACAGATGGAGGTGCCTCGGGATCTAACATATGAATATTGATAAGAAAGAGAAAAACAAAATAAACTTCCATGATTCTTATTTTATATGATTTATATAATTTTGACAGTTGCCAGGTGAAGCTGATGTGCGGTGAAATGGAACTGCGGTGAGAGACTGAGGTGCCTCAGGATCTAACATGAACAGCATCAAGAAAAAAAAACACAAAATCATCTTCCATTATCATTGGTGTCTTTGCCATATTTACATTAGTTATATGATTAAGATATCACAGAAGGAAGGCAGCTGTCACATGACAAAAATACAGGGTGAAATGGGAGATGGAATTTCGCTGAGAGACTGAGGTGACTCAGGATCTAACATACATACATTGACAAGAAGGAAAAAACGAAACTAAACTTCCATCATCATTGGTGTCTTTATTTCACATGATATATATGATTTAGATATTACACACATATAAAAAATCTATAAAAACAGACCAAGACAGTTGTCAGATGACGGAAATGCGGGGTGAAACGAAATGGAACTGTACTGAGAGCCTGAGGTGCCTCGGGATTTAACTTGAACAGTGACAATATCTCATTGGTGACCTTATACGCAGAAATCTTTACCTCCCCATGTACCTCCTACTGGCCTCCCCCGATGGCGATGTACAGTGAAACGAGCCTAATTCCTTCACTGCTGTGCTTTCGTTGTTGAGATTTTGAGGGGGTGGTGGAATCGGCCTGCACCCGGCTATAACATAGCCAAAATAACCAGGCCTGATTAGGGTTCGTATCATATTATGAAACAACTAACTTGGGACCTTGAACCCTAAAAGTGTGCAATGGTTCTGCAATGCGCGCAGGTATGTCCACGCCACCTAATGAATTATTTCATTGAAATCTTACGCGTCTTTTGAGACCAAATATGTGAGAAACTGGTGTACCATCACAACCCGAGCTATAGCAAAGTCAAAGTAACCTGGCCTGATTCGGGTGAAACTTACATGTCTGTACGTCCTGCGATGTTTCAGAAGGAGTGTTCTGCGCTGTCAACGTGATAGTGTAGAGATTCCCGGGAGTGAGACCAGTGAACTCAAACTGGCGCGACTGATCGTTGTCCTTCACACCGTTAACGACATTTCCACCATCCGACTGAGCCATGGCCGTGTATCCCGTCGCTCCTGACACCGTCCCGAACTTGATGACGATGGTGGTCGTAGTCTTCTGGAAGACATAGAAGCTCGCTGGAGAGCCACGCTCTGTGTGAACCAAAAAGAGGAAGTACAAACAAAATAACTGCATAAGACGAGAGTCATTAACAGGCCCGTAGCCAGGGGGGTGCGTAACCCATTACCCGAATTTAGAATGGTCCACTTTTTGCTGGTTTCGGGTCCACTTTTTACCGGTCTCGAGTCCACTTTTTATCGGTCTCCGCAATCTAAACTTATGGTCGCTGACCACCCCCCCCCCCCCCACCTTACAATTACATAACTTAACAGTGTACTTGGCCTCGGCCTGAAACATTTCTATCGGTCTCGACCATCTAAACTTATGGCCTATGACCCCCCCCCCCTAATTACCTAACTTAACAGTGCACTTGGCCTCGGCCTTAAACAAAATTTGCGTCTGACACCCCCCACCTCGCTTAAACGACGCTCAGCCAGTGGTCTCGGTCTCTTTTTTGTACATTACGCACCCCCCCCCCCCCCCCCCCCCCCCCCCCCCACCTTGAAAAATCCTGGCTACGGGTCTTGTAAATAAGGAGCCTAGTTTTTTATCCTAGCAGATCATTTTTCAGGACAAGTACATACGCATTTTTCTTTAAATGATAACACAATCCCATGTCAGTAACATTAACGTGTTTAAATTTCCAGCGTGGTGTGGCTAAAATTATTTGCCCAAAACAATAAAAAATATAAGCGGAAAATTTGTGTAAAAAAAGGAATTTAGCGTTCATATTCTATAGGCTATGCAGATCATCCTTGTAGAGTGCATATTTGCCCTTCAATGATGGTTAACCCTAAAAGGACCGGGCTATTTGAGGTCTTCAGCAGACCGGGGGGGGGGGGGCCATTATGGCCCCCCCCCCCCCTAAGATCTCGGCCGCGGAGCGGCCGATCGCCGTAAAATTTTGCACGCATGATAAGTGAAGTGTATAGAATACAATGGTAATTTTTAAAAATTTTGAAAAATTCATTAATTTGCATATTTATTGTAATTTATGCAAATAAGTCATGAAATTCATATTTTTACCCATAAATCATATATTCTTCATAATTAAACTCTGGTTTTCACTACATATATTCATTAGAGCATTTGTAATGATAATACAACAAAAAAATTTGGAAGAGCCCGGTTCTTCCTTATGTTTTCTATTGTTTTTTTTAACTAATGTATTTTATTGTTTTTGTTGTTTATTTTATTTCTAACTATAATTTAATTATTTTGAATCCCCAAACCATTATAACATGTAAACAACACCAAATAACTAATGATACACCTCATTTTACGAAAATTGATATTTCATATGTTTTGTACACAAATCACGAAATTGAGCGATTTTCGGGCTGACATGCATAGACAAAAGGTCACGTGACTTTGTAACGGTAGGTCCGATTTTCGTAATTTTTTTTTTTAAATGTGCGCAAGACCCTATAGAAAAAAGCCACTAAGCCGCGGCGCGTCATCGTACAGCGTTTTGGACCAATACAAAAAATCGCGGAGGGGGGGGCCATTATGGCCCCCCACGGCCCTATTAGGGTTAAGAACTAAATTTAAGACCCGATAGAAAAAAGCCACTAAGCCGCGGCGCGTCATCGTACAGCGTTTTGGACCAATACAAAAAATCGCGGAGGGGGGGGCCATTATGGCCCCCCACGGCCCTATTAGGGTTAAGAACTAAATACTGAGCGCATGTTTGAGCCTCTGTAAAATAAAAAATCACGGGCAGACACAAATGGGGATTGAACCCATGACCTCCCAATTACTAAACATGTGTCATAACCACTAGACCACCAAAACCACCCTTTGGTTAGGGTTACGACGTAAGGTTCTTGATCACCATTATACCACTGACTTTGATCAAAATTAGAAAAAACAATCGTTTCCAGATTTATATTATGAGTGTCTATACCTGTAGTGATTGCATCGCTAGCCGTGGAGGCACTAATGGTGTCACCATCATTAACGGTAGACAACACGGTAACGGTGTATCCCACACCAGGCGTCAGCCCATCCAGTGTGACCGTGTTGATGGTGTTGTCTACGACTATCGGCGATGGCAGGTTTCCATCTGCTCCAACGTTGGATCCAGTGTAAAGGATCCTATAGCCGTTGTACTGTCCACTCAATGGCGCTTCATACATCACCACAATGGAGCTGGTTGAAGGATCTCCTAGAGTTAGAGCCAGGTTCTGTGGCACATCAGGCACTGAAGAAAATGAAACAAATTTATAAGAAGATGCCAGAAACCAACTCATTTCGCGTTGTTATTCAATTAACACTTCATACTTTTCATGAATATTCTGAGACAAAATTAATCACACTTGCACTTCAACGTCAAACCTGTCTTACTGGCCACCTGTCCATAGCAGCCAACTTGCTCACAATGGCCACCGATAATGATCCCCTGCAGAGAAAAACAGTGTTTTGGCACCTTTCCATAGAGGTCACATGTCTACGTGCAGTGGCCACTTTTCTTGTTTCCCTTTAGGTGGTCACTATACACAGGTTTAACCATTTAACATTACTATTATTACTATGATTTACATGTATAGAAGGAAGCCTGGTCTACAGTTGTATGGCAGTAAATGTTTAGGGGTTACAGAGAGTCAGGGTATAGAGTTGACTGGGGATGAAACTGTGAGGTTTGACTGCAATCATACAACTTAATGTACAGGTATAGAAGGCAACCCAGACAATATCAGTGAATGAGGGGTCACAGATAGTAATGGTGGGCCATGGGGGTTGAACTGGAGGTCTGACTGCACTCATCACTATTACTACAACAACTTACATGAATGGAAGGCAAGGCGGTCTATGACAGTAAATCTGGGTTCACCGAGAGTTACAGACAGTAACAGCATAGAGTTAACCAGGGGCCAAAACCGGGGAGGTCTAAATACTCATTACTATTACTACTATGACTTACATGTATAGAAGGAAACCTTGTCTATGGCAATCGACGAGGAGTCAAGGAGAGTCACCGTATAGAGTTGACCGGGGGACAAACCACCGAGGGTCGTAGCTCCCTCCCCTCCCAGTGATCCTGAGACAAAGGTGCCCCCACTGGGCGTGTACGTTACCTGGTGGATGCTCAGCGTGCCAAGGAGAACCACAGTGGTAGCTGAGATCGTCTGTAGAGTGATGATGGCAGAAGCTGGGGGGGGGGGGGAATATGTTACATTGGCATTATTTATTTTCCGAAAATTTAAACATAAAACAAAACATTACAAAGAATAAGAACAATAACTGTACATTATTCACTGTGAGGATACTGTAAAGAAAACAAATTTTGAAGGGATTTGTTTATAGACATACAATGTAGCTGGTCTTCAATGGGGTTCCATGTGCTGAGAGTTTTATACACAACTAGATGGATCTTCGACTGCGCGCAGTCGAAAATGATGCCTCCGCCATTATGCAATTTATTTATATCAAGCCCAAATCAACATGTACACAGAATTAATTCTGTCAACTCAATTTTGATGGTACTCTGTCTTTTAGATCTTGACGTATCACAATTATGAGCTATAAGTGACCTTGACCTTTGCCCTCATGACCCCAAAATCTAATGACTACAATTGTTCCCTATTATACATTCAGGTATCAAGTTGGATTGAAATCTGATATTCAGTTCTTGAGATTTCCAATCGCAAGCTACTTTTACATATAATGAGCCCTGTGACCTTTGACCTTTGACCTCATGACCCCCAAATCTAATCAGATCATTGGCCCCCCAAGATACATACATGTACCAAGTTTGGTCAGAATCAGTCAATCCGTTCTTGAGATAACGCGATCACGAGCTATTTTTGCATATATAATGAGCTGTGACCTTTGACCTCATGACCCCAAAATCTAATCAGATCATTGGCCCCCAAGATACATACATGTACCAAGTTTGGTCAGAATCATTCAATCCGTTCTTGAGATAACGCGATCACGAGCTATTTTTGCATATATAATGAGCTCTGTGACCTTTGACCTTTGACCTCATGACCCCAAAATCTAATCAGATCATCGGCCCCCCAAGATACATACATGTACCAAGTTTGGTCAGAATCCGTGAATCCGTTATTGAGATAACGCGATCACGAGCTATTTTTGCATATATAATGAGCTCTGTGACCTTTGACCTTTGACCTCATGACCCCAAAATCTAATCAGATCATTGGCCCCCCAAGATACATACATGACCCAAGTTTGGTCAGAATCAGTCAATCGGTTCTTGAGATAACGCGATCACGAGCTATTTTTGCATATATAATGAGCTCTGTGACCTTTGACCTTTGACCTCATGACCCCAAAATCTAATCAGATCATTGGCCCCCCAAGATACATACATGACCCAAGTTTGGTGAAAATCCGTCAATCGGTTCTTGAGATAACGCGATCACGAGAACGGGACGTACGTACGGACGTACGTACGGACGTACGGACGGACGGACAACCCGAAAACATAATGCCTCCGGCTACTTCGTTGTGGAGGCATAAAAATCAGAATTATGGGGCTAAGGATTATGATTAGGGATCATTATAATTAGGGTTCACATAAGTTTAAAGGGACTTAGTAACATTGTCCAAATCTTCAAAATCCAATTGTAATTCTAGCGGTTCCCTCATACCTTGTTGTATTCGTATTAACAATCAAATCATGGGACAGCTAGGTTTCGGTTTTTCAAATTTCCCTTTCGTTAGAAAGATATTTACGATTGAAGTTTTCAGATGTTAAATAATCCAACGGATCGCGAAAACCATGTACAAAGTGAGTGCAATGAGTTTGTGAACATCACTTTGCATTTTTGCTCATTACTCGGCCCTATAACGTCCATTTGACTTGAAATTTTCACACAATACCCTGTGGACATATCATATAACAACAATATACATTGTATCAACCATTCATCACTTTTTGCACATGTCAACAAAGTTACTAGATCCCTTTAAGGGTAGATTTGGGGTAAGGGATTTGGAGTTTGGGAAATGGTAGTTAAAGGCATCTGGAAGTAGACCAAATGAGTGTAGACCAAGCAAACATAACCCCTTGAAATGACACTAAATAGAGACTTACGTGTTTGCAATAACCGTGTCTGCGGACCGCTTTGTGTGGTAAGCGACTGCTGTGTTGCCGTGGCAACAATGCTTACGTTGTACTCGGTGTCTGGTAGTAGGTCTGGTAAGGAGTAGCTGACCTGGACTGTGTTGAATGTTGCTGGATCTACCCCACCTCCGCCTAAAAAACAATTAAAGGTACGGAAGTTAATAACAGTACCAAGCAAAATAAAAGGCAAAGAAGTATAAAGTTACAAAAGTATTAAATGTGACCGGCTATAGCAAAACCCAGCACTTGTCGGTAAACATCAAAATGTAGATTTCCATACCATTACAAATGACTTATCACAAGCTTTCATTTGATCCTTTGTTCTAACTAATTGGTCAATAATTAGCGAAGATATGATTGTTCAATTTTACACTTATTGTGTGAACTTAAAATGCCCATTTCTTCAAAACATAAATTACCGATAAGTGCTGGGTTTTGCTATATAGCCAGTCACAAATTACGGCAGCCAAAATTTCCCTTATGTATTTCTTTGTTTTTTAATTTCTCATGTATTTCTTTGTTATTCGACTTATTTATTTTTTATTTTTTTCAATGGAATCAATTTTTGACCATTATCCAACCATTTTCAGCCCCAAATTAAGTAATTGCAGTGATTAGAATGAAGTCAAAAAGGAAGAAGAATTTATAAGAAGAAAAAGAAGATGGGAAGAACCCAACTAAAATGAAGAAGAAGAAAAAAAAAATGTAGGAATGTATAATACTCACTGAGAGAAGAACAAGAAGAAAAAGAAGATGGGAAGAGCCCAACGAAAAAGAAGAAGAAGAGATTTAAGAAAAGTTAGGAATGTATAATACTCACTGAGAGTGATTTCATAACTGCCAGCACCATTTGATACACCCCAAGATATGTCAGCAGACCGTGGAAGAAGATTGGATACTGAGATAACTCCTGGAACCGAGGGATCTAAATTAGAAAAAATATATAATTCTAATTAAAAACAAACAAAAAACAAAATTGCACAGATTACAATAGCATAAATACACTTGGTAACCACAATATTGATATTATAATTCATAATCATAATCACAATTGTAATAATACTACTTATTTAAGAAGACCAATACAAATACTAATTATAACATCATAATAATACTAAAATATTACTTATACTTGTCTAATATAACATATGAGTTATATAAATGATAATAATAATGGCAATTATCAAAAATGCATTTATCAATTTATACACTACTGAATATTACTATTACTTATTCCAATTCTAATATTTTCTCTACTTGGAAATATAGAGAATCTTATAAATGGTCAGATTGTTTCAATTAGTCGAACCCACTGATGCAAATTAAAGGGACTTAGTAACATTGTCCAAATCCTCAAAATAAAATTTTAATTCTAGCGGTTCCCTCATACCTTGTTGTATTCGTATTAACAATAAAATCATGGGACAGGTTTCGGTTTGTCAAATTTCCCTTTCGTTACAAAGATATGTACGATCCAAGTATTCAGATAAGAAAAACTCCCCCGGAGTTTTTCTTATCGTGTATAAAGTGAGTGCAGTGAGAATAGAGAATATCACTTTGCATTTTTGCTCATTACTTGGCCATGCAATGTCCATTTGACTTGAAATTTTCACACAACACCCTGTGGACATATGAAATAACAACAATATACATTGCATCAACCAATCATCACTTTTTGCACATGTCAACAAAGTTACTAGATCCCTTTAATGGTATCTGCAAGAATCTTCAGGATTGAAGGAGGCATATTAAAGGGGACCACCAGGCAAAGAACAACACATTATTATATGTTTTGGTACCGTTTTGTGATATCAAATAGATACTTAACATTTCGCAAAGGGTTGTGTAATTGATAAACAAAGCAATTATTTTCCACCACTTACGGAACCACTGCTATTTCCTGGTTCCATACGGGCCAACCATTTGCGAGTGCGCCAATGCTATTCACGCGCATGTTTGTAAACAATAGATTCCCGGGGCAATTCGTTCGCTCTGCCCACGTTGCAATTCACCGCACATATAGCAGTCTGCGTAATTCAGACCGCATGAACGCATGCTTTAGAATGGTGATGCGTTTCCAATTTTTTTTCTTTTTTTTCTGGAAAGATATTTTTGTGAACTTGTCGATGGAATGGAATACTAAAGATGTTAGCTTTCTTTAATAAGAATATTATTTTGGGGTGGTGGTACCCTTTAACCCAAAGAAGAAGAAGAAGAAGAAGACGTAGAATTCAACTCTTTATATAAACATAGCTTGTTAAAAAATTCCTAAAGACAAAATTAGAATAAGGATTGTAATCAGGTCTGGTCCCCAAAATTCTCCGGCTGGGATATACGTATATAAAGAATGCTTGTTATACCAAAATTGAATCTTCTTCAGAGGGTTATCACCGCAATTCTCAAGTTAAAAAAACACAAATAACAAACAATTATCAAAGCTGGGCTCCTGCCCACTTGCATGTGACAAAGGAGAAATTGATGTCAAGTTAATATAATTAAATTAAAAGTCTAGTTTGGTTGACCAATTGGACAACGGACATTTCTGTTCAATCACTAGTGTGCAATGTCATTCCTTATATTGATGTAAATCTCATCTAGAAGTGAGTGGGCAAGTAAATCTTGGCTTTGGGCAAGTACACCTTGTGCTTTAGCAAGTAAAATGTCTACTTTCATGAGATGACTTGCCCAAGCAGGCTAGTAGAAAGAAAAAAAAGTTGACAAAAGTGTGGAGGCTTGCCAAAATCAAAATCTTTTCTGATGGGTTAACATAATAACAAACGATGGTCGGCAATGTTTATTTACTTGTCTGGAAAGTCGCTGAGACATCCTGAGTTCCACCGGTGTCGAGTGTGGCACGGACGGTGATTATGTATGAAGTCCCTTCAGATAAGCTGTCAAATAGCACATAGCGTCTGTCACCGGCAGCCTTAGTCTGCGAAGGAGTGGCAGTAGAGGTGATACTGACGGTGTACTCAGTTGCGCCTGTGATCGGGCTCCAAGTTATGGCGATCGAAGTCGCAGTGATGTCTTTGACTTGAATTGCTCCAGGGTCTCCGATTTCTGATTAGAATAAATGATTTATTGGTAAATTGTATTTGATTCAAGCTATGCTAATGAAAGTTGCAGTGATGTCTTTGACTTGAATGGCGCCAGGTCTCCGATTTCTGATTTGAATAAAGTATTGATACGATTTGATTTGATTCATGATGCATTTAATCAGAGATACATTATGATACTTGTATTCTGTATAAGTTCAGTCAAATTTACTTGATCATTACTATCCTAAATTATTCATCTATTTAATAGCCTATCAAAAACAAGTTTTTGTATTAATCTTCATATCTTCGCCAAATACATGTAACATTTCATTTAATTAACAGAATCAAACAAACTTACTATTCAGGATATATCAGAAAAACAAGAACAAATATAAACATACCAAAACAACACATAACAAACAGACAAATAAACAAACATACCGTTGAGGAAATATCAGAAAAACAAACAAAAGGATAGTAAATGATTCTGTTGCCGGGTCACTTTCTTTATTTCAGCTAATATCTGAACTTTTGGAAACCAAAACAAACCAGACAAACCATAAAGGCAAATAATATACCACTTATTAAAAGGAAATACAGAAAAAACAAGGAAACAGGTTTTAAAAAAGAGTGAGACTGCAAATGTTACCTGTAGTAAATGATTGTGTTGCTGGAGCACTCGTTTTATTAATTCCAGCTTCTGTGATGACAGAGATCGTATAGGAAACTCCCGGGTCTAGGCCCTCCAGGGTAAAAGTGGTCTCCGTGGTTGCCGAGGGGTTGTTGGTTGTACCCCAATCTGGTGCGTATGTTACCTCATACTGGTCTGCTCGGCCCACTGCAGGGTTCCAAGTTAATGTCAAGGAGGTTCGACCAGGGGTACCTGAAAGCCCTGTCACTGGACTAGGATCTGGAAGAACACGGATATAGGTTTATGGTTAAAAAGTGATGTCGATGATAAAATAAGGGTTATTGGTTATATCCCAATCGAGCAAGTATGCTACCCAATACTGGTCTGTTTGTCCAATGGAGGGGGGAGGGGAGGGGGGAGGGGGGATTCCATGGTAAAGTCAAGTTAGTTTGACCGGGAGTGCCAGAGATCCCTGTCTTGGACAAGGATCTGGAAGAACACAATGAGGTCTATGGTTTAAATTTGTTGGTTGTATCCCAATCTGGGTGAGTACATTACCTATTAAATATTTCTCCGCTTGTCCAGTTGAGGAGGGAGGGGGCAGGGTTCTATAAAAATATTGTGTAAGCTTAACTGGGAGTGCCAGTGGTCCTATTCATTGGACCACTACTGGTATAGATCTGCAAGTGTTTTTTTTAATTTTTTTAGAAGGGGGGGGGGGGGTGATCTATCTATTCATTCCCCCTTAAACAAGTACATGTTCTGATTTTTTTATACTCAAAATTTATCATATACAAGGCATCAACTCCTGCCGCATTGTGATTTTCAATCACTGGCATATATCAAGGCATAGTATAGTTCTGGTTAACGCTGTAACCGATCATCGGATCGGCATGCCGATCACGATCCGATCATACATGATCGGACCGTTTTTGCCGATTTCCGATCATGCAGAAAAAATTGGAAGATCGGATCAGCATAAAAAAAAATTTTAAAAAATAAATTTAAAAATCTTCTTTTTTTTCTTTGGAAAATGATCCCAAAAAACATATTTTGGCAAAATAAATGAATACCAAAGCAAAATATATCCATATGAATAAGCCCAAGGTAATCTTGTAAGATTACCTTGGGCTTATTCATATATGGATATATGTTGCTTTGGTATTATTTTTTTTTCCAAAATATGTTTTTTGGGATCATTTTCCAAAGAAAAAAACGATTTTTAAAAATTTATTTTTTTATTTTTTTATTTATTTTTTTGTATCCGATCCGATCCGATCTCCGATCCAATTTCTATCATCGATACAATTTTGCCGATCCGATCAACCGATCCGATCATCAAGGTCAGTTACAGCATTAGTTCTGGTCAAACATCATTTTAGTATTGGCATAAACCTTGTTTGTACAAAATTAGATGAGTTGTGCAGAATTCATTTCAAATTACAGTCATCAGTAGAAATAAATGGATATTTTCAAACAGCCATGACAGTTTTCGTGACCTTTCATGCTCAAACTTTTAGAGACTCTTCATCCTATTGATAGACTTATTGTGCAAACAGTGATTAGTCTGGGATTTCTTATTCCTAGGGCAGAATTCTCATCAAAAGGTTAAATTTAGCCTGGGTTAAATTTAACCCACCACTGTATGGAGCGCCAGATGGCAGACAATGCGCGATTATTACTAAAAGCGCGCCTGTTGCTACATGCACGCTCATTCTTCACAAACGGCACACAAAACCTATTATACATCATTGCGCCTGACGCTTATTTTTTATGCTAAACTGGCAGGAAAAAAGTATAAAAAAGTATGAAGAAACTAGACAATTCTTGTGATGTTGCCAGATTTATTAGACTTTTCATCTAAATGATATGGACTCATCATGCTGGGAAACCTCCATACCTCCGCCGTTGAAACAGAGTGTAGAAAGAGCTCATTGATTGAAGAAAAAATAAGATAAATGGCAAGGGAGACAATAGACGTAAAACGATGGGAATGACATGTTTTAGCAACGTGCTAAATTTAACCTTTTGATGAGAATTCCACCCCTAGGGGTTCTACTTTGACTGTGGCAGTGACTTTGATTTAATTAACAATACTTTAAATTCTGAACAAATCTTTGTATCAATATATTTCAAAGATCATTTATCCTATTAAGTATCTTACAGTGAAAACAACACATTTGTTTTCCATGGGGTTCTACTAGTTACTACTGTGCCAGTAATTTGATTTCAATATATTATTTCATTGTTTTCATATATATAAATTGCATGTTTTTTACTTTGTTATTTTTTCTTATTTTTACATTGTAAACTGACTTTTTTATTTTTTTATTCAGTGATTGTGAAATAAACCCAAATTGAATGTAAATTGAACATTCCATCACTGAAATAAACCAAAATTTAGTTGAATTGCATTAAATTTGTCTTACTTGTCTGAAACAAGCCCCCGGCAAGGATGTTGTATGATCCACCAACCAGCATGTGAAGTTCTACTGTGTACTCCTCTCCGGGCTGCAGGCTTGTCATGACGTATGACGACACATCTTGGCCAAGGGGGGAAGAGGGAATGGATGCCACGCCTCCGGTGCCGTATCGTACCTGGAAACCCTGACGTGTGCTCGTCGGAAGCGCCCACGAGATGGAGATAGTATTCGTTGTTGTCGCAACAAGCGTGAGATCAACTGAAATTTGAAAAAAAAAGAGAGAAATTGGGTGAGAACTTCAATGAATCCGTTACTTACTAAATGTTGCATTCCCCATAGAGTTAACAATAAAGAGCTCACGCCCGGGTGTCAGTAGTGCCAACAAGATGGAAACTTATTGTCCTTCAAGAATGAGATCAACTGAAATTAAAAACTGTGAATTGTTTGAGGTTTAATACAATTAACCTGTATCCTACTACATTTCGCATTCCCCATATAGTCGAAAGAGGGCCTAGCAGGTTCCAGTAAGCAATGGGTTAAAATCACTGCACCGAGTGTCAGTATAGCGCCCATGACATGGAAATAGAATGTGTTGGTGTTGCGACAAGCGTGATATCAACTGAGATGAAAACAAAGAGAAATTGTGTGAGGTTTACAATTAACCAGTTCCCTACTTAATGTTGCATTCCCCATAGAAATCACACAGGGCCTACTAGGTTCCCATAGGCAATGGGTTAAAATAACTCTCTACCAATAGCGAACCTCTTAATGTTTTAGCTATGAGTGAAAGCAGGATAATAAATAAATGGAATATAGTTTTGGTGATGATAGTAGCATAAATTTAACCTCATTTCCATTCTTACCTAGCACAATCAGTTCACTCAGCGTTCTTGAGTTATTTTGTTATCAGCAAACTCTCCACCGATATTACAAACCTCTATCTCTTGCTCTATAAAGTGAGCAGGAGATGAATGGAAAATAGTTTTGGCGTTTGATGTTATTTCAAACTCATTTTCATTGCAAACTAGCAAATTTTGTTAACTCAGTGCACTAGAGAAATTTTAATATCGGCAAATCTCTTCCGAATATATCAAACCTCTAATTCTCTAATTCTTTATAACATGAGCAGGAAATAAATGGAATATAGTTTTGGTAATGATAGTGACTTGTTAATCCCTTTGGGTTTCTGAAATTTGTACATGTTTCCCATCTGATTCCCAGAGGCAAAGGAGTTAACCTAATTTCCATTCTTACCTAGCACAATCAGGTCACTCAGTGGAGCAGAGTATTTGATGTCAGCAACCTCTCCACTGATCGTCTCAACTGTCACGGTGTACTGCACGCTGCTCTCTAAGTTTTCGATCACGGTGGACGTCGTAGTTCCGTCCACGATCAGCGTCTTCGATGTCGATGAAGTGTAGATGATTCGGAAACCATTAAAAATCTGGCCAGAAGTAGAAGTAGGCAGTTCGTATAGAACTTCAATCGCTGGTGTACTCCTTGCCACACGGTTTAGCCTGAGGTTTCGGACTGGACTGGGAACTGTATCGAGGAGAGAGAAGTTTGATAATGATAACACCAACATAATAATAAATAAAGATCTGCAAACTAAAGTTATTGCCTTGATCTGCACATAATCAAATAATTAAACTGCATCAGAAGAGAGGGATGAGAGTTGTGAAGTAACAATAATTTACCGTATTTGCTGGTGTATTAACCGCACCTTTAAAAAAAAAAAAAAAAAAAAAAAAAGGGGGTGCAGTTAATACACGACCGTATTAACCACACTTTTTTTTTTAGGGGTGCGGTTAATACACCGGAGTGGTTAATACACCGACAAATACGGTATCTGCAAACCTACCTGTAACATATCTGGAATTAATCCAATCAATTCGCAATGAAATAGAATGCTTAAAAGGGTATGAATGAGATTCTTTTATGGACCACGCTAGATACAGCCCCATTGACTGTGCACAAAAGAACCAATCCATACCTGCCTGACCATGGTCCCATTGCAGAAAGAGATGCAATCGCTTGTGAGACAGACATTTTGCGTGTTTCAATCGATCAGATTCAAACATTTGAAGATGTGATCTGACTTACAATCAATCATATCTCTTTCTGCAACGGGGCCCAGTGTTTTCGCTCCAATTCAACCTAGTTTAAACATATAAGTTTGATGTACATGTACTTGATACCAAATAAAATCATAATTATTATTTTAGTTTTTTACTAACGTGTCCTGTATCTTGAGCTGTAGATCAAGGCAGTAGTTGCTGCATTCCTTAACTCAAACTGCCAGAGAACACCGGCTTGCAACCCAATCACGAAAACACTGACGGCGTTTTCTCTCAGTATGACCGGGCTTGGTGTCGTCAGCAAATTTGGCGAATCAACCGCAGTAGCTGATAACCTGGATCGAGCAGTGAGTGAGGGGAATGCCAGCTTGATGTAATTCGCTCCTTCATCCTGACTTGGGTCCTGACAAAGTTGACATGCTTTAACAAACAGAAAGAAAATAAAACAGCAAAGAACGTTAATAATCAGGCTTGTGTGATATGATAGTATAATAGATGAGGCGAATGCCAGCTCCCTGTTATTCTGTCCTGTTAGGCCCCTACAAATTTGACATTCTTCAAAGGGGTAGTGCAGTTTTAGTTAAGAGGGCTCTTTGAGAAATGAATTATTTGTGAGGTAATGAAAAACTAAGTGTAATATTTCAAAAAGCATATGATTTTAAAGACAAAATAAATATTTTTTGATCAAAATCCGTTCAAGAACAGCTGAAATATCCATAAATTTCAATTTGAATAAATGTTGGACAGATGTGCGTGCGGTATAAATGCAGTTAATTAAATTTTTTTTCAACAATTTAAGAAAGAATTTAGAAAGCTTTGAATACACAATGTCAAAAATATACCAGAGTGGCTTTTTAATTGATTTTGTTGATTTCTCTCTTGAATTATTATTTGTTATCAAACATCACAGTCACACTTTTCTATAAGAAATGGTTGAAACTTTGGGGTATCTAGAAGGAGCCCTCATGTGTAACGAATGCTTTTTGAATGGAAACTACCTTCTATCTGAGCCTTTTGTATGTTTTTCTACCTCGATCTTAAGCATTATTGAATTGCACAAATTAGATTAATGATAACTTCCAAGTTATACTATATAGTTAACTAAATACAGTTTGACCAAAACTGTAGTTATCCCTTTAATTAAGAGCAGTAATGGAACACTAATCAGTAAATGTAAAAAGTTGGGCAAAAAAGGTTTCAATATTTACTTTTTGAGCAATCAAATGCGACATGGAATTTCACCTACCAATGACTCAATTCATCCGAATTGTGTGCAAACCACATCACGCATGAATTTGATTGGATAGCTACGGGAACGTAAGCCAGCGAGGTCAGGAATTATTGATTAATTAATTAAAGAATTGATTGCTTCATTCATTCATCTATTGATGGATTGATTGATTGATTGAATAATTGACTAACAGATGAAATATGTATGTTCCCCTAAAGCCCGGTGTAGACAGAGTCGACTCGATCCGATCCGACTGGTTTTCAGCCTAATAAACTCAGTGTGTATTGCCTAAGGACTCCGGTTTTGCCAGTCTCGTGCAGACGGAGGTAATCTGAGGCCGATTTAACATGTTGAATCGACTCCGACTGAGCAAAACTGACTATAGCCTGACTGAAATCAAGTCGGATCGGGTCGAGTCGGCTCTGTCTGCGCTGGGCTTCAGACTCCAGCCCAAGTACTTTTGGGACCAATCTTGAATGGGTCAACTTACCCGGCACTGCAACGGTCCTGGTCACCTCTTGCCCCCCTTCATCGTCCGAGTTCACTGCTACGATGGAGACGCTATACGATTGACCATCGTCCAGATGACCAACCTCGTACGGTCCAGCCGTTCCCGCATCGAAGGAGACGTCGTACACGTCTCCGCTGCCGGTTACCGTGACGTTGTAGACAGTGGGTGTGCTTCCAGTTGCTGGGGGCGACCAGGTGGCTGTGAAACCCCATTGGTTGGTGCTTGCAATGTCCAGATTCTGAACTGGCCCAGGGACTTGTGCATGTCCAGTCTGCAACATTAATTATAAATTATTAATTATTTACAGTAATAAGGGGATGAACTATCAATGTAACCATCCAGGAATACCAGTCTGCAAATTATGTTATTTTAATCTAAAATAAATTAGAAATTAGAAGATGAAGTATAAACACATCAAAAAATACAAATTTAAACAATTAATGCCATCTGGGTAAATACATGTGCACAGCTAATACAAATTGTACACAAATCTTGCAATCTGGTTCAAAATAATTGCCAACTTTGCCTGGTTCTTGTGCTTTTCTAGTCTGAAAAAAGGTATTATAACACAGGATGTATACTGCAAGAACAAATGAAAGTATAATCCAATGAATGATATACTGAAGTGAAAATGAATGAACAGAGGTTTCACAATGCATTCATTAGACATGTATGTATATATGAGATCGAAGTATACTGATTGTAAGACCCAAGTACTTTACATTCTGAGGAAAAATGCCATCTGTAGGATTGCTGCAGAGAACATCATCATTATCATCATCACATCATTATACTAATTACTGTTAACACCATCGCCATCATAACCATCATCAGAACTGTGACCGTATACACGAGCGCCACCATGCACCATTATATTCATCATGAACACATAATCAAATCAGAAGAACGTTTGTTATAGTTGTTGAGACATGTAACATTTATCATTCCGACATTTGTAAACAAATATGTCCAATGTCTCATACAAATCACATCTACAAAGTAAATGGTTCACTCAGGTGAACCATTACACGCAATATATGCTAATCGGCTGGAGATAACAATACCGGCCATTCGTACACTGTTGCGTTCAACCGTTGAACGCTGAGTTTTAGGACGCATCGGTAAGGAAAACGGACGGGAAATTATCATTTTATTTCTACATTTTGCGGTCTTCAAAACAACAAAGTCGGTAATTATTATCAAAGTATATGAATTGTGGATCACATAACTATACAGCTCATGCGGCCTGGTATTGCCTGCTTGCCTTGATTTCATCCACTCACGTAGACACACTCCGAGTCCGACACTGTATGCGCGCAATGTATACCCTCACATCATAATGGCCGGGGATGCATGTACATCGCAAACATAGCGCTATCTGCATCTCCCATGCCTGCACCTCTCTGCAGGGGTGCAAGTCGCTAAGGGGGCTTATTGTGCATGCTCCTCATCAAGTGATATTGATTCCAGTGCGAGTCAGGCGAAAATCCGCGAAATCAACTCCTTTTCTAGTAAAAATCAGCCCATAAATGTTGTGAAAGACAATGATGACAGTTCAATATGGCAGTTCAGAGTTCGTGAAGGAGGTCCCAAATCGTCTCTGCGAAACAAACTTTCTCAGTCTGATCCTCCCATCTCTTTTGCGTTCTGCTCCTCCACATGGAACATACATACAGTGTTGACACTTGAAATCACATGTACATTACGTAATCGGTCGAGCACTTGCCCCTGGGGGCGAGTGCTCGATCATGACACGAACCAGTCCTAGTTCCACTGATCTCTAGAACTGATTGAGTAATTTTTACGGTTGAATGAGTGAAGGAATAATTTGTTCTCTGCTACGTTCTTTTGAGTTGTATATTAGTCTAGCATATTGACATCAGTGAGTTAGAGCCAAAGACATCGGGCTGGGATTAAATTGAAGTGTTATTGTTGTTGTGTCATCGGCGTTGTAACTGTCTCTTGTTTGTGTGGATGTTAGGGTGCGTGTGCGTGAGTGTGTGTGTGTGTGTGTGTGTGTGTGCGTGTTGGTGTGTCATGAGTGTTTGTGAGGTATTTGTGAGGTATTGTGAGGTATTGTGAGGTGTTTGTGTGCATGACGGTGTATGTGTGCGTGTGCATGTGGTGTGCCTGTTGCACATGTGTGTGCATGTGTATATGTTTGTATGTTTGTGCATATGCGCATGGATCGTATCATGTGGTATATGTTTGTGAGTATGTGTGGCCGTATACAAGTATGTGCGTGTGTTTGTTTGAAAAATTGTGGCTTTTGCATACGGACGCAAGAATGTCAAACAGTTATCCCTGTCGAAGTGAAGCAACCTGTGATGGTGGTCCCAACTGCCTATATAGATAGAAAGATGTGTATATGTTGTGCGTGCGTGTGTGTGTGTGTGTGTTTCTTATCTTTGGGTTTACCATAAACCCAAGGAAATCCGTGCGTTTCTCACTTTGATTCGTCGCAGAAAATGCTCGCATTTATATACCCGTGCATCAACTCAATGACGTATATATACTAGTTTAATTGGCGGGACAAATTAAAGTGGTAAAGACTTGGTAAAATATAACATTAATAAGCAATAGGTAGGAAATCCAAACTGGTTACAGAAACAAAGAATGGGATACAAAAAATAAAAGGACAAGCAAGTGGGACAGCTCTAGTGGGGGGGGGGGGGGGGGTGGGGGGGGGGGGGGGTGGGGGCGGGGCACCGGGGAGACGTGCAAACACATTAAAACAAGGGACTTAGTAACATTGTCCAAATCCTAAAAATAAAATTTGAATTCTAGCGGTTCCCTCATACCTTGTTGTATTCGTATTAACAATAAAAATCATGGGACAGGTTTCGGTTTTTCAAATTTCCATTTCGTTACAAAGATATGTACGATCGAAGTATTCAGATAAGAAAAACTCCGGTGGAGTTTTGAAACCGTGTACAAAGTGAGTGCAGTGGGTTAGTGAATATCACTTTGCATTTTCGCTCATTACTTGGCCATGCAATGTCCATTTGACTTGAAATTTTCACACAATACCCTGTGGACATATGTGATAACAATATACATTGCATAAACCATTCACCACTTTTTGCACATGTCAACAAAGCTACTAGATCCCTTTAAGGGTAAAATCTATGACAAAAGCACATTGGGTATGCCCAAATCATTCGCCTGTGCCCCCCCCCCCGAAAACAAAACAAAAAAGAAGAAGACAAAAAAAGAAAGCGAAGGGGGAGAAAAGAAGGAGGAGAAGAAAAAGAAAAAGAAGCAAAAAAAAGAAGAAGAAGAAGAAGAAGAAGAAGAAGAAGAAGAAGAAGAAGAAGAAGAAGAAGAAGAAGAAGAAGAAGAAGAAGAAGAAGAAGAAGAAGAAGAAGAAGAAGAAGAAGAAGAAGAAGAAGAAGAAGAAGAAGAAGAAGAAGAAGAAGAAGAAGAAGAAGAAGAAGAAGAAGAAGAAGAAGAAGAAGAGGAAGAGGAAGAGGAAGAGGAAGAGGAAGAGGAAGAGGAAGAGGAAGAGGAAGAGGAAGAGGAAGAGGAAGAGGAAGAGGAAGAGGAAGAGGAAGAGGAAGAGGAAGAGGAAGAGGAAGAGGAAGAGGAAGAGGAAGAGGAAAAAGAAGAAGAGGAAAAAGAAGGAGAAGAAGAAAAGGAAAAAGAAGGAGGAGAAAGAGTACGGAGGGATGAGGAGGATTGCATATAACATGAAAACACAACAAAAATGAATGAACTGTCGTACAATATAAATATTTGTTAATTATATGTACCAACAAACATATTCCAATTCTAGAGTAACCATGCATTATGGAAAATATGTTAATTTTTGGTGCAAATATTTTACATGGAGGTAAACAAAAAAGATATAACGACTATCCCGTCTACACCCTTTATTATGTACACATACCTTTTCGTTATATCTACCTTTTTGTTAAATGTGATTGCCCTCTATGTACACAACGTGTTTGAATATAATTCAAATGTATGATTCACGTTTGTATGGATTTATTTTTGGAAGCAATTTTTGTTTGAACGACACACCCGTCGATGACTTGTGGTTGATTGCACTAAAATCAACGAACCGGTAAAATGACCTAGCTGAGGCTAGCTCACTCAGTACTGTCAATGTGGTCATACATTATAACCTGTGTATAGTGACCACCTAAAGGAAACAAGGAAGGTAGCCACTGTAGACAGGTGACCTCTATGAACAGGTTTATAACATTGTTTTTTTCTGCAGGGAAGCACTTCTGGTGGCCACTATAAGCAGGTTGGTTGATATAGACAGTTAGCCACTATTAAGACGGGTTTGACTGCATGTTTGTCTGAGTCGACCAAACTCACTTGCATCGATCTCCAGCTAGTAGTTCTTAGTCATGCATTCCCGTTATAATCCCTTTATAATACAAGTACGAATCCATTTCTTTTTCACATTTCAACTTCTTGTCAAGATAGTTATGATTGAATTTGAGTGCGTAAAATCAGTGGGTAGGTCAGCGAATTGCGTTTTCACTCATTACCTTGCCAAATCAAAATGTCATGATTAATTGAATCATGATGGTGGTTTCTTGCGTTTTGTTCTAAATTATATATCTCTTACTGTGTTTCTGATAATGTAATGTCCACATCACTCAGTGGACGTCAGTTGTGTATTTTTTAGAATAAAAAGAAACATACATATAATGTGATAATGATAATGATACTACTACTACTACTTCTACTATACTACTACTACTACTACTACTACTACTACTACTAATAAAAATAATAATAGCTACATTCATATAGCGACTAATATACAGGGTTTCTAAGCGCAAGTATTATTACCCATGGTCACCAGGTACAGTTCAAACCCACACAATGATTTTGCGTACTTTCTCAACTCCCCGGAGCGCAAACTAGCCATATGCTGCCAAATTAGTATACATTTGTATCGACAATTTTGTTAGTTTTTAATGTGGCAACATAGGTACTAGATCCATTTAAAGTTATTTTCCTGATATTGCGAGCATCTTCAAGTTCAGAAGACATTCCATGCGTGGACCACGAGGATACTACGTACTTCGAGTTGGTTAAATTAAAAGATCACAGTGAAAAAGAATTAAAATGATACAAGAAAAAAGGATCAATCATATAGCCCCCCCCCCCCCCCCCCCCCCCCCCCCCATGGCAAAGATCATGGTCCCGCATTTATACAAGACCGTGTGATAGTTTGGTCTAAAAATAATATTTTCAAAACTCTCTCGGATGGGAGGGGGACTACAACAGCCCCGCCCCCTATATAGGGTGAGCTTGAATTCCATTCAAAGTATTCCAGCTTGTACCAAAAAGTGATGTTATTAAGGGTTTTTTTATTCAGTTTCTATTCACGGCAGGGGGAGTGGTAGACCGCTCGACAGTTGGTTGTATGCTCCATTTAGAAATGAGGTAGAGTATAAAGTCCGATATAAATGCGAACCCCTTGTAGAGTTGGTTATTCCTGACTAGGGGAGTGGGGGGAGTAGTTCCACCAGACGGAATGGGTGCAAGGGGTGCAATAACCCCACCCCCCCCCCCCCCCCCCTCCGCTTGTCCCCATTATCATGATACCCATTACCGCATGCAGACATAGTTCTTTCTTTCAATTGTAGCCAGAGATCTATGCAGCCAGTGATCACAAATACGTATTCAAAATATTTCCACGTGAAAGAATTCTGATAATTATTCGTAACCACTTGAACGATTTTACTTAATGAGCCACATATCTCATTAGCACGTTTTCCCTCTAACATACATTATTTTCAGTCCTCACACACCCACGTAAATCATATTATTCTTTTTGCATAGAAACTTTTGTCAAGTGATCTTTTCATATCTTAAAGGGGTAGTTCAGTTTTGGTATAGAGGGCGCTGCACGAAATAATTTGTTTGTGAGATAATGAAAAACTTAGTGTAAACATTATTTGAAAGAGCATACAATTTTAAAGACAGAATAATGGCTGAAATAATTATATAAATATATCAAATCGGAATAAATCTGGGCCCCAGATTTATTCGATGAATTTTTTGTTTGTTTTGAATGCTTATACTTTTTCAAACATTTCAAAAGAGGTTTTTAAATCGTATAGTTGTTGATGATCTCTCTATTTAATCATCATTTCAACAAAACATCACATGCATAATTCTGTATGAAAATGGTTGAAACCAATGCTTTTTTAGGAAGCGCCCTTTTGTGTTTTAATGGCTCTTTTTGATTGATATCAGGCTTTTTTCTTAGTCGTTTGTAGTTTTCTATACCTTTCGATCATTGTGGAGTTATAACTATTCGTTTGTAATGTTATTGTGCAGGTTTGGGTAACTAAAGCTCAGCTTTATGGAAACTGTACTACCCCTTTAATGTAGAAGATACTTTTGCCTCTTGGTACAATTTAAACCGGCTGTATTAAAGGGATATAGTAACTTTGTTGACATGTGCACAAACTGATGAATGGTTGATAAATGCGTTTTTGTGATCTGATATGTCCACTGAGTAATGTGCCAGCAAAATTCAGGTTAAATGGATGTTTTATGGCCGAGTCAGTAGCGAAAATGATATTCGCTTACTAATTTCACTGACTTTTTACACATGTATAACAGTCTAGTGGATACATACAAATCCGAACACTTCGATCGTAAATATCTTTTTAACGAAAGGAAGATTCGAAAACCCCAAATATGTTCCATGATTATATTGGTAATACCAATAAAACAGGTATGAGAGAACCACTAGAGTTCCAAGCACAATATGTTCTTTGGATTTGGACAATACAATGTGAATTTACACGATCTTCAAGTAACGATTTCTTGTTCTACTTCCTTGTTCTGGGAATGTAACCCCCTCACATACAAAAATTCCGCAATTCAAGTTTGAACGTTCATATCTCTCTTGTCCCTAAACAATCGTACATGAATTTAATTTGTACCATTGCTCGTTTATTTCCCTCTACACTGGTACCCCCCCCCCCCCCGTACCCCATTTGTAATGGTTATTTGGCTTAGGGGAACGTTTTCTCGGGGGGGGGGCTGAGGTATTTTGCCCGAATAATTTTCATTCCCGACTTTTTACCTGACAAGCAAAACAAAAAAAGTCCTTGCCTTTTTGATGTCCGGAAATGATTTGTTTTTGATGGCTTAGTCCGAAAATAACACGATCCTGTCCGCATATGGGACGGTTTGCCCAGAAATAATGTAAATGAATTTTCCCGAATATGACATGGTTTTCCCCGAATATGATACTGATTTTGTCCGAATATGGCATGATTTTGCCCAAATTTCAGGTGCTTTTTGCCTGAATGTATGGCCGTTTTCAGGGGGCTGCAAGGCCCCCAGCCCCCAGCCCCCAGCCCCCCGCCTCCACGCCTATGGTAATTAAGGAATGTGCATTACACCTGAATATGTGGCCAAGTCAAGATTGAAATGTTGCAAAGTCGAAAGCATTCCATAACCCTTATCGATTGTTAGTCAAAGTGAATGAGGAGTAAGTCTGACATCAATTTCACATGTTCACTACGTACGTAGACAGTTTTCCTTTTCTATGAAACTATCGCACAACACATGCAGAATAATCTTACATATTTCACCATTTGAATTACTAGTGACTAATGAGGCTGATGGATCACTTTACCCCCGAGTTATGGTTAAATAATTTCCTAGTTAGATTATTGGGAATAGTACAGTATGAAAGGGTTTATAATGCATCAAACCATGCTAGCTTCCTGCCAAGTTCTGCTTAAAAAGCCTGTATCCAATTGGATGCAGGCTTTTTAAGTAGCAAGTGGTCACCATAATCTCTAGTCATCTGTAGCAGAATCATTGACCTCTAAAAAGAGTAGTTGGGAACTGCACAACCCTTATTCCTTGATATTACTATAGACACTTTAAATGGTATTTATAAAAGAAAATTTACGAATTCGCATGCTCATTTATTAAACAGGTGAGGAACAGTCTCATCATGTTTTATTTCCACTAAAGTTGTATGTCCAGGGCCCTGTTGCAACTTGCAGAAAGAGATGCAATCGAGTGCAAAGTTGCAATTGATTGCAAGTCAGAAAATGTGCGTATTTGAACCAATCAGATGTGCGCATTTAGTCACATGATCGGACTTACAATTAATTGTAACTTTACAATCGATTGCATCTCTTTCTGCAACAGGGTATAGGTGTTAGGGTGCTTTTATTGGTAGTAGTCACCCCTATCCTAACAATGTGTTCACAACTAAACATTATTTCAACATGGACAACGTTGTCACTGATGTATATTGACTCGAAGTGTATTATTTGTTTTTATTGTTACTAAAAAACAGTATATGTTAACATTGTACAGTCAAATCTCTCTATAGTGACCACCTAAGGAAAACAAGGAAAGTGGCCACTGTAGAAAGGTGGTCTCTATTATATAGACGGGTTTAATACACATGTTTTCCTCTGCAGGGGAAGCACTTGTGAAGGCCACTATATAGACAGGTTGGCTGCTATAGACAGGTGGAAAACAAAGGCAGTTTTTACTGTATTTTTGTTACACAATTGACAGTGTGGAATAATAAAGGGATAACATGCCTCACAGAGGTCATCAATCGTTTGCTTTTCTCTTGCCCAAGTGTAATTTATTTTAATATCATTTTCAATATAGTTTCACATTTGTTGCATGCACTAAATACATAGCAAATTTGCAGCATCCAGGCATACATAAGTAAAGACGCATACATTATTTCAAGATCATTCAATTAGATGGAAACAGAAAAATACAACTAAGACATTTAATTACATAATTTACAAACTAATACAGATCATCGTTATTATGACCATCGTAATTGAGATAATCGTGCGTATACCTGAATGGAAATAAGAACGTTTTTTAATTTTGTCTTACTGTTTATTACTATTGACAAGTTTCTGTAGACTCGTTATAATTAATAATGTACTATTGTTTTGTCTTTAATTACAATACACGGCCAGTATTTGATTGCTAAATATGACAGTATTAGCATAGCAAATTACTACTGCATGTTACATGCATTTCATGAAAATTATCCAATCTTTGTGCTGACAATTCTTATAAAATCTTATAATATTCCTACCACTTGAATCAGCATGATTTTGTTACACAGATTCTGCAAATTAGTTATCATGACCACAGTGCTGTATATAATTATATGTATATTAACAACTTTCTGGGCTACATACAATATATACAAGGTACGGGTTCAAATAAACAAAATCAAAATGTATTCACATCACAATTAATTCTGATTGTAAATTGTGAAAACAAACATAAATACGTATCCGACACGTATTTACGGAAAAACAACCTTTTTATGTATTTTGTTATTTTAAAACGAATGGCCACAAATAAAATATACATATATTATATTTACCACAAGAAAGCAGGCCAAGATGAGTATGGAAGGAGTCCAATCCATGATTAGTTGCCGCTATCCCCTAGGAGGGGGGCAAGCGCCGGTCCTTAAAGATCCCCAAAGGGGTAATACGGGCTACGGGCGTGGCCCCTGTACACGCAATCGGTGTAAAGTTACACCCCCTTCAAAACTCCAATCGGGGTCTTTAACTCCAAAAACACAGATTCCCGTAAAGTTTTAATTCCTTGGGGTGGTTTCTGGACACAGAATTTGACTGTAGAAAGTTTGGTTAAATCAGTTTAATATCCTCAAAACCTGGTGAGTATACTGAGAGGATTTTCTCTCAGAATGATGTGTGTACAGACACGCCCAAATTAGCGTGCGCCCAAGTTTGCTTGCATGCATGCAAACCCACATCACAGTGAACGTACAAAGCAAAGAGTACGTCGACTCTGCATGCATTATATCACTACCCACCGCATAATAATTTCATAATGCATATCAGTATGCCCGAATAACAATCATCATGAACCCATTTTCTTTTCATACATTTTTTTTCCTTTTTCATTCTTTTCATTTCTATGTCGAAAGAGCCAAGTACAAGTTTGCACGGGCTACCTCAGTCTGATCACACACCCAAAGTTTCTTTCAAACTCACTTCGCGGTATGGCGCACCCGAACAATACCTCCAACCAAGTGCCTTTAAAACCATGTAAACAAGTTTTTGTTCGCTTTTCCTGTCTTCTCTCCCCCTTTCTAGTACCTTCTCTCTCTATTGCATCCTCCCCCTCTTCCCCTGTCTTTCTCTCGATGTATTCTTCAGTCTCTTTTCTCTTCCTCAGTCTCTCAATTCTTTTTTGAGGTATTTATTCTGTAATATTATCGATGGCAATATGAATACAAAAAGTGTCTCTGGAAAATTGTTTATGCATAATGCAAACAATTGTTCCCAATATTCTTCTCTCTCTCTTTTAATCCACCCCTTTTACCCAATTCCTTTTCAATCCATCTGTCTCGCCCTCTGATCCCCCCTCTCTCTCCACCTCTCTCCCCCTCCCTATTTATCTTATTCATTATAATATGTGTGGTGAAATATGAAGGGAAATGCGGATTATGGGTGGAATTTGAGCTAGATTTTCAGTGGAAGGTGAACCTCCAGACGATTCTTTTCAAACCTGTGTGTTTGGAATGTAAAAAGTTCCCGCGCTATAGAACTTAGAGACGCGCTAATAGAAAAAAAAAAACGCATTGTGCAGAATTGCACATATAACAAATACAATATTTAATACAATGCGTCATTTGATAATAAAAGTAAGCTTCATCCTTTAATTTTCATTTTTATTCTAATCCCACAATTTTAGTCTTGACGTGAATGATCTTCTCAATGCACATGAGTCACTTGAAAGGAATGCTCACAGGGAGTGGAGAATACACACAGCGTGTGCGGGCTATCATTGTATATAGATGATAATGGTACAATAAATTATAAGGCGCAATATTAATCGGACGTATCAATTATTATCAGAAGTATTATTATTATTATTATTATTATTATTATTATTATTATTATTATTCATATTAGTATTCTCATAAAAGCCGCATCAGAAATAAAAATAATTGTACTGTATATTTGATTAGCACAATTATGTAATTGCGATGGAGTAGCAGAACTACGATATAAAGTTCACTACGGTATATCAGGTTCACCAGCCAGGCATTTAAAACCTCTTTCGCTCTCTCTCTCCGTCCTTCTCTCCCCCTCTATAAAGAATATTTTCCTCATAGAAAGTAAACGAAAGGTTAAAAAGAAACAATCATGAAAATATGCGCTGAAAAGAACAAGAGTCATTCATCCGATCACCCATTAAATAGAGGTATGCATGCAGCGAAGATATTTTTTTTTTCTCCAAAAGGCGCTATATCCACTGTTTCAACTTTCGAGGAAAACAGGTTTCTACACGTGCCTATGGGAATATGAAAATTTAACTTTCTATATTTTGATTTTGAGTGAGTAATTTGACGTAAAATGTGGATTCCTAGATAGCTACGTAGCTTATAAAATGTAGATATATCGTTAACTCAATTAGTATGGAAAGTGGATTTAGCGCCTTTTGGAACTGAGCTCTTCATATTCAATGCATGCATAATAACAACTAAAAATAGTTAAATTGCAGTCATACGAATAACATTCCATGCTTAATATTGCGTATGGTGTTGTTTTAATAATACGATCA
The DNA here is from genome assembly GCA_037951105.1 of Echinarachnius parma. Lineage (NCBI taxonomy): Eukaryota > Metazoa > Echinodermata > Echinoidea > Clypeasteroida > Echinarachniidae > Echinarachnius > Echinarachnius parma. The sequence continues at coordinate 234,700 of JBAMJV010007886.1, forward strand.
AATCAAAGAGAGAGAAGTTATGTATCATCCATAATGTATTGCACAAATACTTACAATAACATTTTAAAAAGTACACATTTCCACCTGTCTAGTAATTCGGACAGCGTTGGGGCAAATTTTGATGGTGATTTTGGTGTTTATTCATGTATATAGTTAGCAAAAAGAAATAGCCCATCATCTCAGAGTTGAGAATTATAATGGAAGTAAGTTAGAAATTCGGTAGTTGAGTTCTGGTAAAGAGAGTACAGTTTTGGGCAAACTGAATTTTAGTAACCAACAACTCCACCATGCTCGAAAGGAATAAAACATTACAAAAGACTAAGTCAAAAGCATGTTATCAACAAAAAAAAAAAGAGAGCCATTGAAACTGAAGAGTGCGCTCTCTAAACCCTCATTGGTTTCAACCATTTTAAATAAAATATTGTGATGTTTTGTTGAAATAGTGATTAGATAGAGAGATAATCAACAACCATTTAAAAACCTCTTTTGTTAATTTTTGAAAAGTGGAAGCATTTTTTGAAATTGTTAATGGCTGGTTCAAAATTATCGAATAAATGTGGGGCCCCACAAGTATTACAAATGGTTATGTGTATGGATATTTCAGCCATTTCTGAACGGATTTTGATCAAATGAAGTTTATTCTGTCATTAAAATATTATGCTCTTTTGAATTTGACACTCAGTTTTTCTTTATCTCCACAATTTTTGTTTTTTGTGTAGCGCCCTCTATACCAAAACTCAACTATCCCTTTAAGGTCTCCGGTTATGTCCAAATCAATCTAGGCCCCGTTGCAGAAAGAGATACAATCGATTGCAAGTGACAATTGATTGTAAGTCAGAAACTTTGCGCGTTTCAACCAATCAGATTCGCGCATGTATAACACATGATCTGACTTACAGTTAAATGTAACTTACAATCGATTGTATCTCTTTCTGCAACGGGACCATGATATGATGTACAATTAATTGTAACTTACACTCGATTGTATCTCTTTCTGCAACGGGAAATAAGGCTAAAATCAGCGGGACACGTTTCCCTCATGCCCCATGGCCCATTCCCCATGCCCCCCCCCCCCCCCCCCCCCCCCTCCGTATAGCTTCGCAAATGGTTTCAGACATCGAATACTATACCGAATGGATCAAGATCAACTGAAAATAAACGATAAAAAGGGTGATTTAGTTGACACCAGCGAGAAATAACTGTGCATGGGCCGGTGTGTCTATATATATAGACTCTGGGGTTAAAATCCACAAAATATGCAGAGAGAACTTTTGTTTGGAGACGAGTATGAATGTGTATTGACTATTTAAACAAGTATGACAGTCGTCCTTCCAAATTCCATATATACACCTCAAAGTGTAACAATGATACATATTATAATAATTGCGATGAGAGGAAAAATAAATACGAAAACAATACTACCACGTTTTAGTCCAAAGTCTAAAGAGGGCCTATTCAGCCTTATATCATAATGATCCGCATTTTGTTTGTATAGATTGATAATTGTTCCTTTCTTAAAGGAAAAGTTCAGTTTGGGTTTAGAGGCGCTTCGAGAAATAATTGTTGTATGAGGTAATGAAAAACTAAGTGTACAATTTGAAAGACAGAATCAACTTTGATCAACATCGGTTCAGAGACAGTTGAAATATGCATCAGTATATCCGATTTGAATGAATGTTGGGGACTTACTTTTATTCAATAACAAAATTCGCATTAAAAAGAATATATACCAAAATGGATTTTAAAATTCGTTTAATTATTTCTCTATTGAATAATTATTGTAACCAAACATCACATTCACATGTTTGTATAACAAATGGATGAAACTTGAGGTGTTGGATGGCGCCCTAAAATGAAAACAGACCTGAATCTGAACCGTTTATGTTTTATACTACCATTCAACATGTTCAAGCATCATTGCATTATACGTAACTGTTTGTTGTTAATGATAACTTTCAAGTTTTATAGTTGATACAATTATGCTTGACCGAAACTACTATCCCTGTTACCCTGTAGCATTGTTCTTCAAAATGGAAGCCAGTGCAGAGTTATTTTAGTACTCATCAACAGTTTGTAGTACTTTTTTTTCTTCTCCAGAATACATTAAAGTTCCTGGGTTCCCTTTGAAATTGTTTTGACTCGCAGTCGGAATGTGTCACGACATCAAAGATATGCTATTCCCGAAATTTCCTTTGTGAGGATTTTGGTGGGCTTTAAATCCATTTGAAAGTACATTACCTCTATAATAAGAATCCTTCCCTTTCAAATGTTCCCATAGTTGTAAAAAAAATGATTTCCAACATTTCTTTTTTAATTTTAACGAGGCATCGCGATTTCCGCCTTTCTGCAAAATTTAAATACAACCATTTATAAATCCTACACATTTTTTGAAATATACCAATGTGCATATAAAATAGTTTTTGATAATCTCTCTTTTGAATAATTACTTTGACCAAACATCACATTCACACTTATAAATGAAAAAATGGTGGAGACTTTCCGGTGTCTGGAGGGTGCCCTCTTGAGTTAACGGCTGCTTTTTGAATGAAATCAGTCCTGTATCTGAACCGTATCTGAATATGTTTTACAACCATTCAAGCATTTTAAAAAGTATAACTGCTTGTTAATGATAACTTTTAAGTTTTAGTTAATACATTTGTTTTCGGTTAATACTGTGTACTACCCCTTTAACATTTGTTCTTAAAAAAAGGATGCCAATGCCGAGTTCTTGTATCGCTCATCAAAAGTATGAAATACTTTTTCCCAATTGAATACAAGTTCCACGGTTCACTTTGAAATTGTTTTGACTCGCAGTCGAAATTTAAAAAAATGTCTATAAACATGGGGGCTGTTCGATGACATTAACATTCGATTTACAAAATGACGCCTTTTTCTATCCTGGTACCCACCAAGCTCTTATTGTTATAACCTGAATAAAGTGCATTGAATAATCCGTGGGGAATTCTCACCAACAAATGGGCAAAGAATACAAAAGAAAATTATTGCTGATTCATAAGGGGGCGTGCAACTGTGAAAAGAAATGTACCTTCCATGTTTTTTTTCTTTCTTTTCATGAGGATGTTAACCACCAAGCCCCCCCCCCCCCCCCCCCCTACCCAAGAGGCGAGGCGTGGTGGGACCGATTGGAGAGGTGAGAAACGCGCAAATTATATATAGCACACCTTGGCCCCGTTGCCGAAAGAGATACAATAAATTGTAAGTTAGATCATGTTCTAAATGCACAAACATGATTAGTTGAAACGCACAAATTCTCTGCCTTATACAATTAATTGCAACTTACAATCGATTGTATCTCTTTCTGCAACGGGGTTCGTATGCATGTATTTCTATAATATTGACACCAATTTTCTCCTCATTGTTTTGTCAAAATTATTTGGGCAACCCCCACCCCCTCCGCCTCCCCCATGCAACTGTAGCTCACCTGTACACACATTAACCAGTACATACTACAAACAAAGAATTAAACTTAGTAATTATGTTCATCTCCATAACACACCGGTGTGGTGCAATGGCCCTATTACAGCTAGACACAGCCTGCAAACTATACTGTTAAATTATGACTGTTTTGAAATAATATAGTGATTTTGGCCTTTCCCTTAAATGAGACGCAACGGCGGCTATTGCGCACAACCATCGTAGCGAATCGGAATGCTTTTGAAATTCATATATGAACGTGAAGAGTGTGTATGATCCTGGCTGAGTTTAACCATTAACACACCGGACAGGTATTGTATCTTCAGTAGCATCGTGTATGAAGAGTTCCTGTTGCAAGACGCAATAACTCCATTTCGTCGATTTGCGATTGAATCTATACTGAAATGGTTGTAGACCGATGGAAAAAAAAAGTCTCTATAATATTCCGGCGGTTGTTCCAATGAGACTGCGCATGGGTGTGGTTCGTTATTCCGAAGGTTCGTTATTCCGAACACACACATTTCGTATACATGACTGTTCGTTAATCAGAAAATGAAATAGAGTTCCCTAATCCAAACATTTGTTGCCTTAATCCGAAGGTTCGTTAATCCGAAGGTTAGTTTATCCGAAAATGAAATAGGGTTCGATATTCCGAAGGTGAGTTATCAGAAAATAAAATCGGGTTCGATATTCCGAAGGTTCGTTAATCCGGAAATGAAATGGGGTTCGTTAATCCGAAAATGATATGGGTTTCGTATTGGACCTTTCGGATAAACGAACCTCATTTCATTTTCGGATTAACGAACCTTCGGAATATCGAACCCGATTTCATTTTCGGAGAAACGAACCTTCTGAATAACGAACATTCGGAATAACGAACCTTCGGAATAACCGAACCTTCGGAATAACGAACCTTTGGAATAACGAGCTGTAACCATAATTATTCCTTAACAAAAGATAACACATTTAGATTTGGTTATAATTCAGTAATCAAATAATCAAAATAATAAGAAAATTATGTGGCATATGATCGCTGAGAATAACTAATAAAGAGCGAATTGTTATAATTTGAAAGGCATTAAAAGGTTGGCAATTATTTCAAATTTGCCCAAACTGGTTTTTATTACGTTTTGCGAATACAACATTGTTTTTAATGTCATAATTATAATAATACAATGCCCGCACTCCGAGGGTTTACCGTGTGTTGTGTCGATGGCTGACGTCATTCTATTCATGCCCTATCTGAGTTCGATGTGTGTTTATTGGACTTTAATATTTGCAATGGCCGCCATGCACGGCCTAACAAGATGGGGGCGGAGACTGGGCAGGAGGAGGCCAAGGGGGGGGGGTGGGGGGGGGGGGGGGGGGGGGGTAGAGATGATACAGTATTTCACACAAGAAATGGATCGTTAGTCAACATGTAACATGACCAGCTATAGCAAAACCCTGCACTTGTCTGTGAAAATCAAAATGTAGATTTTCATACCATTATAAAGGCCTCATCACAAACTTCCATTTGATGCTTTGTTCTAACAAGTTGGTCAATAATTGGCGAAGATATGATTGTTTCAATGTTACAATCACAAGTCTTTGTACATTTCTTCAAAACATGAATTACCGACAAGTGCAGGGTTTTGCTACAGCCGGTCAGTTATGGTTGTATGTATTTCTTATTTTTCTTCCCACCAAGTAGATAGGGGGCGTTCTCCATAATAGATGACAGTATCGGAGGGATATTGTGTATTTCCCACACGAAGTTTGAGTGTATTAGTCCACAACCATTACAAAATTATTTACGTTATTTTGCATGAATTAATTTTTCTTTCCACCAAAGGGGGGGGGGGGGGGGGGGGGTGGGGTGGGGGGTGGGGCGTGTAAGAACTCCTCTTGGCACCGTGTGGCTACGCCACTGAATATAGTGCATTGTGTTTTTTTTATAAGAGGGCGCTACTGACTGAAGTACTCACAGGCATCAAGGGCATGAAGAATCATTATCTCGGCATTATGATAAATAGAAATACAAAATGTGGATTTAGAACGGTGTGTAGGTCTATACGTACGTATTGTATTAATGATGTTATCTTTATTTTCTCAATTATGAATACTATAAGCTAAATTGGGAGTTAAGATAATTTAGGACGCGGCAGGGCAACAATATTCTAGGGTTTAGAACTTTTTGCTCTTGTGAAGGGAAAAGGTTTTCAACAAATAGGTGGGATCCACGCATAGGCGGGGGGGGGGGGGGGGTTGGGGGGTTCAACCCCCCCCCCCCCCTTTGACCAAAAAATGACTGTTTTGGGGGGTTTGAACCTCCCCCTTTTCAAATTTTAACTGGTCTCGAGAACAAATTTTAGCGGTCTGGACCTTCATTTTCGATGGTCTCGGCCTCGAAAAGTGCGAAAAACCGTGGTCTCGGCCTCTAAAATGTCGAAAATGTTTGGTCTCGGCTTCAAAAATTTTCTACGACTACCGGGCCCCCCCTCCTCCCCCCACTTACAGGATTCTCAACCACTAGGTCTTGGTCTTGGTCTCGAAAATTGTGGGCCGACTACCCCCCCTTCCCCCCCCCCCCCCCCCCCCCGCTGACAGAATTTGTTAAAAAATTCTGGGTACGCCACTGGATCCACCTGCCAGTCAGGCCAGTCATAAAACCCCGTCCCATAGAAAGCGGTCAAGGGGGTAGGGGGACTGACCCTGCCCACGTTTTGCTAAGTAGGCCTACTACATGGTTCTGATTATCTGAATATTGCAAAACAAGTACTAAACTGTGAGAGTAAATAATCCAGATTACGCTATCACTGATATTGATGTTAAACAGAAATGAGCGTCCCGATGAGATTTATGCAACAACACCCGAAAAACAAAATAGCTAGGGAATAAGTAGACAGAAAAATTCCATCTCGTTCTGGAGGGGTCCTTTAATATTATCACGTCATACTATCCCCTCCATTTTTCTGAATGAAGTGGTGAGCAGGTGAGTGAAACAACAAACGAGGAGAAGGACTGATTTAACGGTCTAGGGAATAAGCTAAACATTTCGGCCACTCTGTAATGGGTAAAGGTGAAGACCATCATTGTTGCTTGTTTTGTTTGTATGTATGTTTGTATGTTTATTATGTATGTTTGTTTTTCTTGCTCATTTATGCATTTTTTAAAAGCATGTTTGTGGTTTGATATTATATTTTTGTGGTTTGTTTGTTTGCCGAGGCAAAATGCATCTCACAAAAATGGAGTTTTTTTTCTTAAAAAAGAGCCCATTACTAGGCTAAAAAGTACTGTAGTACCAAGTTGTTAAAATTATGAGGCCAAGTGTATATCCATGGCCAGAAAACCCTAATCGTAACCCAAAATTTGGTGGCTATATTATGGTCAGATTTGGTAGCTATATTTGCGCTCAATTTCTGGCCATGGGCACACTTATAGTTAAAGAGAAATGTTATAGTTATAATTATAAATATGCTTTAATTGTGGGGAAAATAATACAGGTTAAATGCAGGGCTGTTTACATGAAGACAAAAAAAACAGCCGGTAACACAAGGGGCGCCCTCAAGACACCTACAATAGAGTC
>JBAMJV010007887.1:0-67141 GCA_037951105.1 Echinarachnius parma
TGTACTACAGGATTTCCAAGCGCTGCTACAATAATTATGAAAATAAATTATACATTGATAATAAACAAAGTTATATAAAATGAACTTAAATAAAATTTAAAAAAATACTAATATGCCACGGAACATTGCTTTTACACGTGACAAACACACAACACACGCACATAACATGGAGCGATTTAGACAGACATCCCTTTTGATGTAATTTGTTTCTGGATACGTGGATACTTAAGGCCCGGTCACATATTACCGGATAGCGTAAACGGATGCCCGGCGGAGAGTACATTTTTCAATCCGTTCGTCTCCGTTTTTATGCGTTTCTTGTCCGATGTTTTGTGCATGAATCAATGGAGACGAATTTCACCACCGGAAAATTTGATTTCGAAAATGTTCTATTAGTCGGGTATCCGTTTACACTATCCGATGTGACCGGGCCATTAACCCTGTCACACCAGTCACAACTGTTGGTGACGAGATCGCTTGCATACTCACATTCGGAAAGTCCTTCTGCAGATCATCTTGCATGGACACGTGATCTGTCGCGATGAAAATGGTCTTGATCTCCTTCTCCTCCATTAGTTCCCAAATCTGAAATTTTGAGCGGAAAAAATACAAAAACAAATCTTAAATTCGTCTCTACATGTACATATAGACCGGCAGCTCAGAGGTCTTTTGTGCATCGAAAAGCGTACTGATTGTTGAACATATGAATATTTAAAGGAGAATGTAACAAAACCAACAATATGAGTCTCCCGGGCTGTACCTGGTGGGAAAGAAGTCCTTTGCGCCTCCAAAGTTTGACCCCTGGGGATTGTCCGATGCTTCTATTTGTTTGCGAATTTACTGTGTTCAACATCGCTCGCTACGGGGAAAGCGAAATAGCGGGGACACCAAACATCCTATTACAAAAGAATCGCCGATGCGGATCTGCATATTTCGGAACATTTTAATTTGCCTGTTTTAAAAGACGAAATACACGTCGATGCATTGGGGATTATATCCATAACCTTACATCTAACATACACCTATCGGTGCCGATATGTGTTATCTATTTTTTTCCTTGCATAAATTGATTATTTAAACACGATTGTTTAATACAAAACAGTGGCTTAGCGTGGATCTATACAATAACTTATTGTGGCACGTACAACGTGTTGGAGGCGCACTCTACTGCACAACTGCAGACACGATGTCGTTTTTTTTTTCTTCTCCTTTTTCTTTCGTCAGATATAATATCAACGCCATTTAACCCGTTCCGGACGGACTGATCTTGCTACAACTTGTATTCTCCGTAGACCAAAGCCCAAATATGTTCGGGACAGTCCTGAATGGATTAATATGTTTGTAAAGCACGAATAACGTGAATAAATAGACTCCAATGTCAATCCTGAACAATTGCACGTTCACAGGCCCGTAACCAGGATTTTTCATGGGGGGGGGGGGGGGGGGGGGTGGTGTGCGTGACCGCGCATAAACACTGATAACTGATTCGATTTTGAAGAATTGATACAGTAATCGTGATTGTAATATACATGTGTGTTATGTTAACCTTTATGATAAGTGTATTAAACGTTGAACACTACTTTGATGTGAGAATATAGCGGTTAGATTAATGTTGTGTGTTAACGTATTACATAGAAACATTATTGCAACATTGATACCCTAAGTTTGAATGTAGTATATTCGCTCATTGTGGTTTGCCTTGAATATATTCAGTAGGCATGACCACTGACTGAGAGTCGTGTAATCAGGGTAGGATAGCTAGGGGGAGGGTTGGGGGTTGGGATGGGGTGTCCGTCGCTAACATGTTTCGAAGCCAAGGCCAAGTCCACTGTTAAGTTGTGTAATCAGGAGGGGGTACGAGACCCCAAGTTTAGATGGACAAGATCCATGCAGTGGCGTAATGAGCAAATAATTTTAGGGGACAAAACAAAATCTACTTCCCCACAGTGTATTTATATTGAAAGCACTACTGCAGAGAGGGTTTCGTTATGTTCTTTCTTTCGTCAGATATAATATCAATGTCATGTAAACCCCTCCGCCCACAGAGCCGACTCGATCCGATCCGACTGGTTTTCATTGAAGCTATAGTCGGTTCCACTCAGTAGTATCCGATTCAACATGTTGAATCGGCCTCGAATTATTTGCGACTGGCCCTTGACCTGGCTGTGAGTCCTGGTACAACGTGTGCGGAGTAAAGATACGTGTTTGTAAAAACAAAAAATAATATTATCTTATCACCTGTTCAGATGTCCTAAAATCATAATTTATACCTCATCAATGATCACATTTGCCCCAAATACGATTGTTTTACCATCAGCATTACAATATTTTAAGATTATTATATTTACCCTTACAATTGCACCTGTCGGTGCCGATATGTGTTATCTATTTTTTTTCTTGCATAAATTGATTATTTAAACAAGATTGTTTAATACAAAACAGTGGCTTAGCGTGGATCTATACAATAACTTATTGTGGCACGTACAACGTGTTGGAGGCGCACTCAACTGCACAACTGCAGACACGATGTCGTTTTTTTTCTTCTCCTTTTTCTTTCGTCAGATATAATATCAACGCCATTTAACCCGTTCCGGACGGACTGATCTTGCTACAACATGTATTCTCCGTAGACCAAAGCCCAAATATGTTCGGGACAGTCCTGAATGGATTAATATGTTTGTAAAGCACGAATAACGTGAATAAATAGACTCCAATGTCAATCCTAAACAATTGCACGTTCACAGGCCCGTAGCCAGGATTTTTCATGGGGTGGGGGGGGGGGGGGGGGGGGGGGGGTGTGCGTGGCCGCACATAAACACTGATAATTGATTTGATTTTGAAGAATTGATACAGTAATCGTGATTGTAATATACATGTGCGTTATGTTAACCTTTATGATAAGTGTAATAAACGGTGAACACTACTTTGATGTGAGAATATAGCGGTTAGATTAATGTTGTGTTTTAACGTATTACATTGAAACATTATTGCAACATTGATACCCTAAGTTTGGATATAGTATATCCGCTCATAGTGGTTTGCCTTGTAAATATTCAGTAGGCGAGACCACCATGACCACTGACTCAGAGTCGTGTAATCAGGGTGGGATAGCTAGGGTGAGGGTTGGGGGTTGGGATGGGGTGTCCGTCGCCAACATGTTTCGAAGCCAAGGCCAAGTCAACTGTTAAGTTGTGTAATCAAGAGGGGGGTACAAGACCCTTAGTTTAGATGGTCAAGATCCATAGAGTGCATGTTTTGCACGATTTGAATAGACTCTCTCATGTGTATCTAAATCACTTAATTTTTCCTCAAAATTGTTTCAGGAAATATGAAAAATATTGATATGAAATTTACCCTTTCAACCAAAAGGCGCTAAATCCATTTCACATTTCAACAAAAAGGCGCTAAATCCATTTCACATTTCAACCAAAAGGCGCTAAATCCACACATTTCTATTCTTTACCCTGATTGGGCAAAACCTGCCAGCATGTGGATATTTGACCAATCAGAAAGCAGGTCACAAATATCATTGTGTAATGATACGATGTGTATTATTATTGTAACAGTGGCATTTTAGTACACATTGATGATAATGTGTGTGTGTGGTGTGGTGTGCGTGTGTGCGTGTGTGCGTGTGTGCGAGTGTATGTGTATGTGTGTGTGTGTGCGTTTGTATGTGTGTGTGTGTGTGTGTGTGTGCGCGTGTGTGTGTGTGTCGTGTGTGTGTGTGTGTGTGTGTGTGTGTGTGTGTGTGTGTGTGTGTGTGTGTGTGTGTGTGTGTGTGTGTGTGTGTGTGTGTGTGTGTGTGTGTGTGTGTGTGCGTGTGTGCGTGTGTGTGCGCTTGTGGTTGGTGGGTCGGGACCTACTATGATTCAAGTACAGTTCAGTTAATATTCTTTATCATTTACACCCTTTTTATACTATTGTCAGTGAACAACTCAGTATTGACAGTCAAAATATTTCTGGCAAAAGGCGTTAAATCCATTATTTCTGGCAAAAGGCGCTAAATCCAAACACAAATTGAATATGAAAAAAATTATAAAATACATGCTGTATGCAGGATTTGTTTAACTAGCATTTTTATATCCCTTAGTGGTAGCTCTTCAACCTGTACTATAGATTTGATGAATAAACAGGAAAAAATGCGGGTAATTAAAAAACACGGATTTTCTCGAAATTAACCGGAGAGGATTTAGCGCCTTTTGGTTGAAAGCTCTTCATATAATAATATCAATGTCATAGCCCTCCGCCCACGGAGTCGTCTCGACCCGATCCAACTGGTTTTCACTGAGGCTTGAGTCGGTTTCGCTCCGTCGTTCAACACGTTGAATCGGCCTCGAATGATCTCCGAGTGGCTCTTGACCGGCAAAACAGGAGTCATGGGACAACGTATACTGAGATAAACCGACTGAAAACTAGTCGGATCGGGTATTGTCGGTTCTGTGTGCGGATTGCTTAATGTATTTGAAAAGCAAGAATGCAGCTAAATGAATATATTTCAATGTCAATCGTAATCAAATACACAGCTAAAGACAGATGTTGTTTATTTTCCATCCTTCATATGATCACGTAGTATTTCAATGTGATGTGATGTAAGGAGAGCTTAATGTATTTGAAAAGGAGTACAGTGAATAAATATATTCAGTAGGCATGACCACTGACTGAGAGTCGTGTAATCAGGGTGGGATAGCTAGGGGGAGGGTTGGGGGTTGGGATGGGGTGTCCGTCGCTAACATGTTTCGAAGCCAAGGCCAAGTCCACTGTTAAGTTGTGTAATCAGGAGGGGGTACGAGACCCCAAGTTTAGATGGTCAAGATCCATGCAGTGGCGTAATGAGCAAATAATTTTAGGGGGCAAAACAAAATCTACTTCCCCACAGTGTATTTATATTGAAAGCACTACTGCAGAGAGGATGTCGTTATGTTCTTTCTTTCGTCATATACAATATCAATGCTATGTAAACCCCTCCGCCCACAGAGTCTACTCGATCCGATCCGACTGGTTTTCATTGAGGCTAGAGTCGGTTTCGCTCAATCGTAGCCGATTCACCATGTTGAATCGGCCTCGAATGATTTCCGACTGGCTCTTGACCTATCTCTGAGGCATTAGACAACGTTTGCGGAGGGCTTAATGTGATTGAAAAGCAAGTATGAAATGAATAAATATACTCCAATGTCAATCCTCAATAATTATAGTAAATCATGGAGAAAAGGCACCGCAGTATAGAGGGTGTCGTTAATTTGCTTCCTTTCGTCATAATTTATAATATCAATGCCATAGCCCTCCGCCCACGGAGTCGTCTCGTCCCGATCCATCTGGTTTTCATTGAGGCTTGAGTCGGTTTCGCTCCGTCGTTCAACACGTTGAATCGGCCTCGAATGATCTCCGAGTGGCTCTTGACCGGCAAAACAGGAGTCATGGGACAACGTATACTGAGATAACCCGACTGAAAACTAGTCGGATCGGGTATTGTCGGTTCTGTGTGCGGATTGCTTAATGTATTTGAAAAGCAAGAATGCAGCTAAATGAATATATTTCAATGTCAATCGTAATCAAATACACAGCTAAAGACAGATGTTGTTTATTTTCCATCCTTCATATGATCACGTAGTATTTCAATGTGATGTGATGTAAGGAGAGCTTAATGTATTTGAAAAGGAGTACAGTGAATAAATATATTTCAATGTCAATCGTAAACAAATACACAATCAATAACAAAATGTTAAATGCACAGCTAAAGACAGATGTCGTTTATTTTCCATCTTTCATGACGTAAGATTTCAATGTCATGTGATGTATTTATGAAAATGCTACAATGTCAATCTTATAGACAAATACAATTTCATGGACAAATCATCAAACGCGCACGTTTTTCAATATATTATACACCTCCGATACATTTCCAAATAATTATGATAAATAGAATCACTACTACATGTTATCACTACTACATGGACCAATCCTTCGTCTCCACTCAGCGAACGAGCCGACTTCTAGCAGGACGTACGGAACGGAACTTGGTAGGTTTGTGCAAATATTTCACATTTTTGCAATATTCACATGCTGCTTGATATATCACCTTGCTATTACCTATGTTTGATTGACACTGATAATTCTATTTCTTTTTCTCACAGGCTTCCCTCTTATATTATCTACAGCAGCAGATGCTCAACAGTCCCTCTCCCAATTATTGCACTAATTACTCTGTTTGATTTTCACCTATAGTTTTTTGTTCCACTACAGATTTTAACGCACTCATTCTCGCTGTGATCCACAGTTTATTTCACACAATAATATTCACCAGTTTCCCCCTTTCCCCACTTATTGACAGGTTCACTTAAAGGGGTAGTTTAGTTTAGGTAGAGGGGGCGCTTCACATCACAATTTTGTCGAATTTGAGAGAACATGCCATTTTAATCGCAGAATAAACTTTATTTGGTCAAAATCGAACCAGAAACGGCTGAAATATCAATAAATATATCTGATCTTACAATTATTTGGGGCCCAAATAATTAGATGATGTTTGGAACAAAAAAATGTAAAACTGCTTTCACTTTTTCAAAAATGTTCAAATGCGTTTCATAACTAGTTGTTGATGATCTCGCTATTTAATCATTATATCAATAAAACATTACATGCGTAATTTTGTATGAAAAAATGGTTGAAACCAATGCCTAATATTAAAAAGTTCCCTCTTGTGTTTTAATGGCTCTTTTTGAATGATAACAGGCTTTTTACTTATTTGTTTGTAATTGTGTATACCTTTCGAGCAAGATGGAGTTATAACTATTAGTTTTTAATGTTGCTGTGCAGGTTTTGGCTACTAAAGTTCAGCCTTACCAAAACTAAACTACCCATTAAAGGCAATCTGTTGCATTTGTTTCTATGTTTGATGCTGTTTTTTATAAACCCCTCCAAACAAGTTCGGGAAATCAAGTTTGATCGATCATATCTCTCGTATTTTTTAATAAGAATAGTCAAAATCGGTGACACAATAAAGCCTCATTATATACCTTTCAACTGAGCATTATGTGAAGTGATTATGCAATTGGGGCGTTTGCAGTAGCCCAGAAAATAGGGGGAGGCAGAAAGTGAAATGTCGCAAAACGGCCCCAATGCATTTAATTTAGGAATGCATGACTGTGTTGACCAGTTTTCTAAAGCTTAACATTCTATTGAATACTGCCGCCCTTTCCATTCATCAAAATTGTTGAATTTCATACCATTTTAATGGAAGTTATCTCTTCATTACAATGACATGTTAATTTTAAGGATTATGCACATGTGGTGTGTGCAGCGAACCGGAATACAGAGATCGGTCGAGTGTGAAATCAGACAAAAAGATACGGATTTGACAAAAGATCAGAGCGTTGCATTTTTTTTTGAGTTTTGCGGTCACTTTTGAGGCTCCCCCACATTTATCTCCCTGCAGCCGTCCTTTGCTAAAATCAATATAAATTCCACATTATCATACACAAAAGAGATGTTGGGCTTTCTGTTGATGTCAAATTTGACTATGAATATCTTATTTGTAATGCTAACAAATCCTCCCAAAAGCTCGAAAAAATGCAACGCTCTGATCGCCACAGTGTGCAATCATACAATTATTGATATATAAGATTTGCAACTTACTCACCTGTGACCTATGTGATTCATTAACTTTATTCCCACTTTTGTCACCTTATGTACATATAACATGATCGAATTTATGTACATCGGCTTCCTTTTCATTCTTTGTCTTTTTTGTGTTATTACTGATCATCATCCATTGTTATCACACCCTATAATAAGCTTTCCATTTCATCTCTCCTCCCCATTCATATCCTTGATTTACCACCACTTTACACGTATCCTAGCTCATTCACATAACCGCCCCTGGCTAGCTTTTAGTATCATCTGACTAGTTTCAGTTACTAAACTTTTTCACCAGAACTGTATAATATATACGACTCCGTTAACTTTGTTGGATACAGTTTAATTCCATTGCCCGTCATTGACGTCATTATTTTCTATTATCTTCACCATTATTATTCAGTAGAAAGATGACTGGACGAAGTATTCTGATCGCTTTGGTTCTCACCACCCTTTTCATAGACAGGTAAGAATCTGAAGTGTAATTATAAATTATGCTACAAAAATGCTACAGTGAATAAATGTCATTATAAAAAATAATTCTTACCCTTGCTATTAGAGCCCCGACCATGGCTTACAGTACATTTTTTCATATCAAAACCTAGAAATAGACAAGACATAATGTTTCCATTTAAAGTGAGGCCTGTAAAGTGTCTAACTTCGCGAAAATTACTTAGAGCTTCCAAAGTTCTTTTTGACTTTGTTGTATAGCCATAGTAAATTAAGTATGAGAATGGGGCTTTTATTTTCAAAATGTCTTCTTACTTATGATGATATCAATCATTTAGAGGGAAGCATTCTATAACCGTTGCCCAACGCTTTTGCAATCGATTGCAAAAGCGATTAATCGCAGCACCTGAAATATCGGCTATTGTCCCTATAAAACTACACGTCAAAAGATTTATGTCGTAATACTTTACCGCGGATGTAACGTTCGTACCTGGACTGCATGAGCAGAGCTAGGTCAATATTCTTGTGCGCGCTAAATCGGTACCGTCTTAATGCAAGAGTGCACATTTTGTTTCAACGGACGATATAAATGCAACAAATGTATGGCAGGCTATCAGAATTGGGTGATAACATATGTATTCGTTTTTTCACGAGGTAAACATAGTTCGATTTCCTTCAAACTTGTACACATCATTACATTCTATATTACACTGATATTGACATAGAATTGTAGCCTTAAATGTATCTTTTGACAGAATTTTCCACTTTACAGGCCTCGACTTTTGTACATTATTTCGTCTCCAACAAAACCAGTTTTGTTTGGTATACCCCATTGTAACTTTTGTGATTGGAAAATGTGATTTTTTGGTAAAAAATAGGCTTGCCCTACACAACATGATTACTAGGTAGTTTTAGCCCTGATTTAATAAGTGTATTATCTTACCGTTTACTTATATAATTTGAAAGAGCATTGTTTCACAAACCTAAATTAATATATACAATGTGCAGTTTTCGATCTGTGATTTGCATTGAACATGTACTTTATAACTGTAGATCTATACTGTATGCCCCCCCCCCCCAAATACACTCGGACTTTCTGCAACAATACATTTAAAGATAGTCGATCAATAATAATGCTTTCGCTATAATTCAGGCTATGAAACTATAACTTATTACCGACATCTGGCAGAAAACCCCATTCGATTTGCTTCAGTGATCATGGTGATCATGGAGCAGGGGGATCTTGCAGGTTTTGTAAAGAAACGCGTTGTCCATAGATTGTGTTCATGCTTTACAAATACGAAGTTCTTCATTGTGTTCTCGCACAAAACATAATTATGTTTTGAGAAAGTGAGTACGTGTTATTTTTCATTTTCAGCAAACAAAATGAATAATAAATGATTTGAAGTAAAAGGGAACAAATTGTCTGAGTTGTGCAAACATTGGTAAGGTGTAAAAATCAATGATTAAATAGAGAAATTAAATCATTAACTCATTTTTCGAGACCGAGACCAAGTACCTTCAACATTGTTGAGACCGAGAGCCACATCCATTGGTTGAGAACCCCTCTCAGTGTGAGGTTTAGAGGGGCAAGGGGTTCATAGAACAAAATCAAAGCCGAGAACAAGCACCTTCATCATTTTCGAAACCGAGACCATGATCCGTCAACAAATATCAAAACCAAGAACCGAGACTAAGACCATTCGAATGCAAAAAATAAAATAAACAAAAAAGGGAAGCCAAGACAAATAAGTTTAAACATTTTTGAGCCCAAGATCGGGTTTCTTCTCAAAGATTCGAGGCCGAGACCATGTTTATGATGGTCGAGACCGCTTACAAATTGTCTCGAGACCAGCTAGAATTGTATAAATTAAAAGCTATTTTTGGGTCAAAGGGGTGCGGAGGGGGGGGGGGGGGGGGGGTGGTTGAACCCCACACCCCTGGGTACCCCTGGGTACGCGTATGAAGGTATGCATACAATTTGAACTAATGGTTGTTGCACTGTCAGTTATGAGCTAAATATTTTCATTCATATGTGTGCCAATAGCATCCAAGAGTGAAGACACGGACCCATGACATGATTAATTTTACAATGATCCCCATTCCATATGATCACTGAAGCAAATATGATAGGACGATCTGCAATATGTAGGTAATAAGTTATAGTTTCATTTCATACACTAAAATAGCATTATGATTGATCACATATCTTCAAAATCATCGTTGCAGAAAGTCCGATTGTTTTGTTTGTTTTGTTTTGGGACATACCGTATACGGTTGTCAAAATGGAATAGGTAGGAACTTCTTGATCAATATACTGTGATACATTATTTAGGGAATCCGTTTACGTACAAAAACAAATATTGAATTCCTATAGCTGTCGTGTGGATTTTGTGACTGTCAGAATGTAACTCCCCGGTCAACACGTTGCCCGAACGAGCCGACTTCATGTTCTGGCGACAACTTTCTTTATAGCGACTTCTGTAAGTGCTGCAACAGATGTTCTTCGGTAAGTAATATCTAAGTTATTGTTCTTTATTTGAAGAAATAACAACTTTTATTGATTCTAATGAATTTGTATATTTAATGTACTGTATATTATGTCTATGTTCAATGTTGTCAACATCCGCAGTCCCTGCCTTGTGATATTTTGACGTCACATTGATGGAACAATAATGTGTTTTCTTTGACGGGGGGGGGGGGGGCATTGTCAATCAGATATTTGGTGAACTGGTATACTTTTACACTTATTTTCGATTGATTTTGTTTCTTCGAAGGAGCTCCGTCACACAAGCGAATAG
Source organism: Echinarachnius parma (assembly GCA_037951105.1). NCBI lineage: Eukaryota > Metazoa > Echinodermata > Echinoidea > Clypeasteroida > Echinarachniidae > Echinarachnius > Echinarachnius parma. Next base: position 10,884 of record JBAMJV010007887.1, read on the forward strand.
GGAAGAATTCAGACTATGCAAGAACGGGTGACAAATCAAAATCAAAGAACCTTTGAAAGATTGGCCGATTTTTCGGACTACACTGACTTTATAACTATTAATTGTTTTATGATATGGGCAACTCCAGCGTCACGGACATTACAAACAGACAGTATTTTCAAGACTTTCCAATGCCACTTTTAATTCATACCTCTACCTAATGTCTTACTTTTATTTTGATTACAAGGAAATAGCCTGGTTAAGTTATGCAAACAAAGTTTCAGAATATTTATCCAATTCGTTACTGGGTAATTCTGCAAAATACGCGCCGTCACGGACATTACATTTTTTGGACATGACTTTTTGCATTCATATACATCTTTGCAAAAATCTGTGAGTTCTGAGACCTCACAAAGGAGATTGAGGTATTCAAATATACATATAGACAAGGCAATGATGAATTGAATCCAAGTGGGATTTTGCAAAAGGGGCCAGGTATGTATGTGATCTAGACAACAAAACGTTGCGTCACGGACATTACATTTTTAAGCATCACGGACATTACAGGTTGTCCAGAGGATTTGATTAATTGAAAAGTATACTTTTTTACATTTTAATCTGAAAAGGTAGTTTGATTATCAGTCATCAAAATAAAAAATACCAGCAAATTTGGAAAATATAATAAGTATTTTCCTGAAATTTGCACAGTGTAATCCCATGTGTTGAGTTTCATGTATGGTTTCCGTTTCGCCTATACGGAGACACCCGATAATAAAAAAAAAATCATGTGAACTGAAAGATATAATCATAGGATCATGTTGTATGGAAAAATAATCCATACGAAATCAATAGGATTTGAAATAGAGCCAAATGTTTGTTTTAGTTCATATGTCCACCTTCTCGTGGAATTGCCCATATACTTTATAAGTTGTAACCACTAGAATTCACTTTGACCAGAATTGTACTATCCCTTTTTACCATTTTATTTCCCGTTTCGTGTTTATACAGTCTGAAGGTGAAGGATGCGGACAATTTGGCGGTACTGACCTCAGGATGTGCGGACCAGGGATGTACTGCAAAAACACTTCGTCGAAGAGAGGAAACTGCGTGCGTCCTAAGACTTATAGTAACAAATATATATAGCGCAGAAACTATTATACAGTTATTACATGGCGGTGGAGGGTATAGCACGAAATATTACATCCCCGAGGGATTTTAAATGCTATTGAGGGAAGAGTAAATAAGTCCCGAGACGAAGTCGAGGGACTTATTTTCTTCACGAAATAGCATTTGAAATCCCGAGGGAAGGAATATTCCGTGATTTTCCCGACAACAAATGTAATAACTGTTTTATCATCTGACTTGACTTGCAGGGGTGTGATATCCCCATGTGATATCCTAAAATATTACATGGCAGAGGCATGTACTGTATTTGCTAAGTCAGGTGATAAATATTTATATTCGACTGCGCTTCAAGAGCTCCTATAATACCATTCTACTACACAATGCTATCTAATATAAAGCATAATCATACATAAAAGTTAAGTCTGTGTTTAAAAGAAATAAGTTTTTACTTTCAATTTGAAGCTGTCTAATGTTTGAGATTTCCTAATATCAACTGGTAACTTATTCCATAATATAGGAGCAGCACATATAAATGATCAGTCACCTAAGGCTACTTTTGTTCTTATGGTGGGGATCTGCAATACCAGTGTGTCTTGTGTACTACGAAGATTATGACCATGAGTTTGAAACAATAACTCTGTAATATAACTAGGAGATTTGCCATTTAGCGATTTATAAACTATCATTAACATCGTGAATTCAAATCTTTAACGTATCGGTAACCAATGTATTTCTCTTAACAGTGGTGTAACATGAGCACATTTAGAAAGATTACAAATCAATCTTGCACATGTGTTTTGAACCCTCTGTAGTTTTCCTATATGTGTGTTTGGTAATCCATACAATAAACTATTACAATATAACGTACTCGTAATACATGTGTGAACGAAAATTGTCATGCTATCTTGATCAAAATATTCACGGATGCGCCTTAAATTATAAATCATATAATATGCTGATTTACATACACTAGAAATTTGTTATTCCATATTCAACTGAGTATCAAATACCACTCCTAAATTTCTCACATTATGGGATGTTTGTATAGCAGTATCACCTACTGATATACCATTTGACTTGAACTTGGATACCTGCCGTGCAGTACCAATGACTAATATTTCCCTGTTGAAAAAGATACATTAATCATAGAGGTTATGACAGGTAATGGTGCATCCAAACATTGTATCAGTAATTTTGTGGGCATTGGGTCTAATGGACAAGATTTCTTACTCATTGTCATAATCAAAATTTCAACAGCTTGTTCAGATAATTCTTTAAAATCTCTCCGGACTACAATTTGTTTGTCATTAGACACGGGCGTGTTTCAACGTAAATAATATTCGGCAGTTATAAGTTATTTCATTTAACTGAATTCCACTTATGAAGGGGGCATCGAAGTTTGCCCACCTAGCTTAAATTGCCCTTACTACAATTTGAAGAAAATTATATTCATTTTCATACATATTCGCACATGGTTTGTTCAGCACAATTCTGTAGTATAATGAACACATTTTTGTTTTGAGATTACTCAGCGTCTACGATTTATTTTTACAAGTTTTAAAATCCTTTTTTATTTTGATTGGTAAACAATTAGGCATCGAAGTTCGCGCACCAATTTCACCATCCATTTGATGCTCTTCTAAAGTTACAGCTGTTGTTGCTTTCTTATTTTTAGAGGCGATTTCGATCACACCCAAAACAAAGAGGTTTTGAAATTTTCATGCACAATAGTTATTTGAACCTTTGCCATAATATGGCATATTAAACAAATATTCCATGCCCTGAGGGCCTCTAGGTGAAATTATGGATTCCGAGGTGACCGTAGAAAGCACCTTTTTCTGATGGGTCCCTTATATAGAAAATTGGTGCTTATGCGCGCCCAAATGCAAAACGTGCGCATCAAAGTGAATTAACCCGCTTTACATCATACACACGTGTAACGTAATTAGATGGGGAAAATAGTTTTCAGCATCATTTGCATCATAGCAATGCTATGTTTAATCACATGACGTTATGTAGACCGATCACTGAACAGGATTTAATTAGTAAAGGATATACGATATTATTACTATAAGTATTTATGCTGAAAATTAGTTTGCGCGAAATTAATCGCGCGTACTATAATACAGTCCGACAGTAGACTATAAAACGGATGCTGCGCGAACTTCGATGCGCTAAATGTACTATTTTAACGTTGAATATTATCATTGTTACTATAACATAGGTTATAGTAGTTATTAATGTAAAACTATCGTCAATCAAATACATACAATGCTTGCTCCAATTTCTTCCCGAGAAGTTAGGATATTACAATAGCTATAATTCAGTTTAGTTTATAATTGGTGAGTGGTAATTCATATTCAAAATTGGCTCAATCCCATTCGTCAATTTACAATTGAATTCTTCCCGACTGGTAGTAAACCAGACATTTTATTTCAAAATATTGTCGCTTGTTGGGTGTGGGTAAGAGAGGTGATGGAATAGCAGGACTTTTATTTTACTTTTAATTTAACTTGTTATTTCTATATATTATTTGGTCATTTGGTTATTTGGTTATTTGGTTTCTGTTTATGAATACGAAATTCACGTTTGAAATTGATTGTTTACGTATATCCAATTTAAGTTATTATTACGTATTTAATTTGAACCAGTTAATATCACTTAAAACAAATAAAATATACGGAATGCGAATGAAAGTGCTTGATTGCGTGTTCATTGTTCATGTTGTAGCCTTCAATTTCTACAATAATTATTAATAATTATAATGTAGTTCATTGCGTTTCCACACTCAACATTCCACTCCTTAAGGAGTGGTCACATTGGACACGACTCCCCACGCCTAACCCCACTAATGCAGTACGCATTGGTACAAATCTATGGCAAGCCGTTTGAAAGATTTTCCGTTTATTCATATTATCAAGAATTCGATTCTTGATATCAAGAAATGCATTATTTACATCAAGAAATACTTTTCTGTATTGGTAATACTTTATATCAAGAAATAAACTGATATCAATAATTCAAATATTGATATCAAGACATATGAATACATGTTAAAACGGCTTGCCATAGATTTGTACCACTGCGAACTGCATTCGTGGGCCTAGTCGTGGGGAGTCGTGTCTAATGTGACCACTCCTTTATTGTAAATAAGAACAAACGTCGAAACCAGTTTAATATATCTGCTGTGAAAGCAGTCATATATATTTCAGCAGTCCGCCAAATTGAAAGATAATCATAACCTTTTGCTCCAAGTTTGCAATATGTAGAGCTTAGTTCCAGAAGTCTCTAAATCCACATATTTCATAAAAATCAAGATAATTATATTAATACATCAATAAGCTAGAAAACTTTCGATCCATTCAAATTAAAAGTCGAACTACACAATACAAACACACAAAAATGAAAATTCCATTTTCATATTCCAATAAGCATGTGCACGAAGTTGGAAAGAGAAATCTGAATTTCTCCAAAGTGGATATAGCGCCTTTTATAATCAAGCTCTTCATATAAACCAATGACTTGTACTAGGTAAATCATAATCACGTTATCTAAATAAAAGCAACAATACGGGAACTTATTGAAGATTGTCAGTCGTGGCCGGGATATGCTACAGTGCGGATCGCCATTCTCAACTATTGGCTGAAGTGTGTGTGCATTACAGTCATAAGACGAATCAGTGTGTATTTCGCATCATGCACACGGCGTTCGCAAGATGACAATTTGCAATGGCAATGTGCAACTGATGAACGAATCCAAACCACCTCCAATGCTTTTGATTTTGACAGGACGGTGTTATAAAGTTGCATATAACTCTACTCATGCCACCAAGAACTACGATGTTGTACAACGAAAAACCGTGCAAATATCATTCAAATTATTCAAACATTTTGACAGATTTAAGTTCGATTTCGAATAAGTTAGCGGTTTAAGATATCGATGAAACGAAACAAATTCGTCATAATATACGAACGACGTGTGCACACTTTACTCCCTAATGAGCATTAATTCCGATCGAATTGTATGGGTACTTGTGAACCTATTGAGGGTTATGTATAATACGAAGCAACTTGCAGTAATCTATGATTATATTTAATTTTGATAATCATTGAAACTTATGATTTTTGTATACAGTATTTTCATCCTGCTGGGAATTTATAATAAAGAATCGCCATGAACACAAACATAGATTTCACAGTGGTAAATTATCAGTAGATAATACAAAGTTAACAATGATACAACATTTAAAAATTGCATAAAAACTAACATTACAAAAAAGAAAAAAATATATTAAAAAAGGAGCAAAACAAAAATTATTTGACTTCGCCGGGAATCGAACCCGAGACGTACCTATTGCTTAACCGGTGCTTTATACCATTAAGCCACTATTTTTTTCAGGGTGGTGTTTCACAAAGATCCTTCGAGATTCCAAGTTGGACTTAGAATTATGGTACGCCAATTGCATGCTTGGAATAAAACATAATCAAGAGCAAATTGCAATTATTTGAGAATTCTAACAACATTACACATCAATAACTTCGAGGCTCCTTGATAATAATTACTGTTTTTTTTTTAAATAAAAATGTATGCCTTTTAAAAGAACCCTTTCAACAATTTTACAAAGAAACTAACAGGTTTCCATAAATAGTTATGTCCAAATTGGAGTAAAGTTCAACTTTGAATCATTGTGAGCGAACCGCGGAGGTCTCGGGTTCGATTCCGGACGAATGATAGATATACGGGGGAGGACACAGGGCGAACAAAAAATAAAAAACATAACGAGAAAATGCCGTACAAAAATTAACCGATACATAGGGCGTGTTCCACAATTATGTTCATGCCCCACCCCCACCCCCGCCAATCAGTCCGACCACGACCACGGATTAATTTTCTCTGATTTCCTCTGATTTTATCTGCTAATTTTACATTTATTTTACATTTATTTTAAATGTGTATTTCTGGTCAACTCTTTCTGTTTGAAATTTAAACAAATAATGCAATAATAAAAGCGATTCAATAAAAAAATATATATATATCTCGTCGTGTACTTTGTTCTTGTCCGCGTTGTGTCGCGTGCTCATGTTGTAATTTATTTCAAATAATTATTTCTAATCAAATTATTCTGTTTGCATTTACCTAACAATAGATAATTCAATTAAAAAAAATAAATCAAATTATATAATCAAAATCAGAACTCGTCGTGTACAATGTTCTTGTCCGCGTTATGTCGCATGCCGAAGTACCGTGTCTCGAGACCGGCCTCGTCACGGTGTCGCCGTACAAAGGCCGAGAACGCGCTGATACAGTTGCCAATGAAGTAATCTGCCTCGCCCAACACGTACATGTCCAACTGCGGCCGCTCGGGGTCAAGGGTCACCACCCTCACCTGTCGAACAATGATAATGATAATGATAGTAATAATACAAGTAACAACGACAATAAAAAAATAACAATGGGAATACAAAATTATGAGTGATAATGATGATATAACAATATAACTCAACAATAACAATAGTAACAATCATGATGATAATTATAAAAATACCACTAATAATAATAATAATAATAATGATAATAATACTTATAATAATACATTGCATTTATTAAGCATGTACTACAGGGTTTCCAAGCGCTGCTACAATCTTTTTATGAAAATAGATATACATACATAATTATGATTATAATTACGAAGTATAATAAATGAACTTGAATAAATAATATGCCACGGAACATAGGTTTTACACGCGACAAACACACAACACACATACATAATATGGAGCGATTTTATAGACAGATTATATATATTCCTTAATGTAATTTGTTCTGGACACGTGGACACTTATCCCTGTCACACATGTCCATGTCACACTTGTGTGGCTGGGATAAGTGTCCACGTGTCCAGAACAAATTAAATCAAGGGGTATCTGTCCACCTCGCTATTATTATACGCGTGTATTGCGTATGTCACGTGTAAAAGCAATGATCCGTGGCGGTATATTAGTTCCAAGTTCATTTTTTAAAATTAATTTAACACAAACAACGATAACATTGTATGAGTGACGTCAGTGTCAGTGTGACGTCATATACATAATTATGTGAATGACTGTTCTTTTGATTATCCGTATGTCTGTCTGTCCGTATGTTTGCATTTGAGTGTGTATGTGTGTCTCCACGTGTATGAAGGCTAGAATGTGGACAAAAATAGGATCGTAAACAGTCACAATGACGTCACTGCCAATTATCCCTAGCTGGACTCTTATCCCTGTTACAAGTAAACAGGTCACAACTGTTGGTGACGAGATCGCTTGGTATACTCACATTCGGAAAGTCCTTCTGCAGGTCATCTTGCATGGACACGTGATCTGTCGCGATGAAAATGGTCTTGATTTCTTTCTCCTCCATCAGTTCCCGAATCTGAAATTTGGAGCGGAAAAATATTATTTAAAAAAAAAGTCTTGAATTCGTCTCTACATGTACATTACATACAGACAAGTGGAGGTGGAGGTGCGATTAAGATACAACAAGTCTTAACATCGTCTTATGTGTACTCAGACTAAGTGAAGCTGGATGTTAGTGCGATAACAATATAGAAATGTCTTATTTTCTTCGTCTAGAGAGGAACTTAAATCGGGCAAGTGCTCTCCTAACTGTACGAACATCAACAATTATGTTATGTGTTTGCCACTTTGGCGTACCATAGTTTAAATTTCTCACCTCTTCTGACACTAGTTCTTCTGACTGCATACACAGCGGTCGGTGGATCGGTGTCGTGGAGTGCGCCCCCAAACACTGCGGCGAAGACATCAGGCGGTTGAGAGCACCATCTGCCAGTTCACAAGTGCGGGCCTGTGAAGAAAATGATTCGTCTTTAATATCATCTTCATCACATCGTGCATCAATATATTCACTATTTTAATGACTCACGATTTTAAAACCATAATCATCTTTCTGTAATCATCAACATCATTATCGTTTTCAAACTCGTCGATCATAGTTTGTACTCGATCATACTCTTCTCAATAATGCAGTATAACCATTCGTTAATACTGTATAATCATCAGCAATATTATGATAACTATCATTGTCGTCACCATCAACATAATCATCACATTATCCATCATCTAAATACTCATTACCATGGCTACAACCACAACCGCCAGCACCGAAGTCATCATCATCACCACCATCACCATCACCATCACCATCACCATCACCATCACCATCACCATCACCATCACCATCATCATCATCATAGTCATCGCCATTTTCATGATCAAAGTGATAATCAGTCATCGAACATACCCAATCGGCGCCATTCCTGAGGTGCAGTCCGACGTAGGGCCGCTCGATGGCCTGTTCGATATAGGCTTCGCCCTCCAGCTCGATGTCGCGCGACCACTGCAGATATTTGTGAAGATGATTCTTCGGTTCGGGGAGAGGCAACGACGTCGGAGCGTTCATGAAGGCCAACACGGGGTGCTCCGAGGGTAGGTATCTAAAATGATACCAAGGAGGAAGATAAGTTATAGCCTCTATTGACATGATTAAGCACACAACATTTCGTGTTTCTTAAATGCGGTAGCACGAGTTCTGTGTCCAGATTAAAAATGAAACGAACGTACATCGTCTGGAATACACGTTTGTCGAGCGATTAAGACAATCTAGACTAAGATGCTCGACATATGGCTCATGGTGAAAGCTTGTTCTTGCTTGTTCTTGACTTACGTGTCTGCCCACATGACTCGCCACGGCTCGTACTCCACGTTATAGTGCAGGTCCCCGGTCCAAATCTCCGAGCGGACAAACTCGACATTCTGGGCTTCCCAAAAAGTGCTAAATGGATTTCCTCTCTGTATAAGTATGGTGAATAACATAGGCAGAGAAAGATAGGAAGGGAGAGAGAAGAGTAGAGAGAGATATATTATAACCTTTTAGAAACATACTTTATCATCATCTTCACTTGACATCATCACCAACATCAGCGTCGTCACCATCATTATCATAATCATCGTCATCATCATCATCAACCTCATATACATTCATCATCATCCTCATCATCGTTGCCATCATCACCACCACCACCAACACCACCATCACAACCACAATCGTCATCACCATCATCATCATCATCATCATCATTGTCGTCACCATCATCTTTATGATCATCGTCGTTACCATCATCATCATCACCACCATCATTATTATACTCATCATAGTCACCATCATCATCACCATCATTATTACCACCATCACCATCATCATCATCATCTTACCCTCGGACAAATACCGTCGTTGCCCTCGGCAGCCCGGGTCGCGCAGTAAGCGACTCGCTCGTCGATGGGCCAATGCGTCGGGGCCAACTCGTACATGAAATCCTGCATCGTCACGATATCGGGGTAATACTCTCTCAATGCGTTAAGGTTGAAGTACTCCGTGACCGGTACGTAAAGCTATGAATAAAAGAAAAGTATAATTTATTCATTTTTGTTCGTATAATTATCGGTCGCCATCATTAAAATATGTAGTGATATTTCATTACATATAAATAAATACATGTTTGATTTTGAAATTTGAATGCATAATACAATTGTTTATCCAGTACGTGTCTAGAAATAGTGTGCATAAAATGCAATTAAATTTCATTCATACTCGAATTTCATTGTGAATTAGTGTTTCTAATATATATTTTAAATTGTGGTAGCATAATGTTGCAAAATATTGTTGTACATGTATTGCTATTTTTTTTGTATAGATCTTTTAAATGTATTTACAAAAATATATATTAATCAATAAAATAATATTCAATTGTGCAACTGATAATGAATGGAATAAAATTGCAACATATTGTTTTTTCTAAGTACTTTTAATCATTCAAACATTTTATTTTATTTAAAAAAAATATTAGCTAACGTTTTTGAAAATTGTTGTATTTGCTATGATCTTACATTGTCTTTGTTCTGCCCCATCACATGTTGGTAGTCGATAAAGGGAGGCAGGACCAACACTCGATCGAGCGTTTTGGCGAAAAACAGCGAGCCCAATAGTTGGTCAACTTGGGTACTGAATCGCCCTGGATGATTAAACAAATGAACAAAATAACTTAGCATCCATGGCCGTGATGAGGTGGTTATACGATTAATGGCGCAATATATCGCATCGATGGCCCAAGCGATGTGAATTCGCACTCCCTTTTATCGACTACCAACTGCATGTCGCGGACAAAACTGTGTTTCGAATCTGTTTTATATACGTGTCGTTGATCCATGTTGACAGGCAAAATGAGTATTTGAAATTAAAATAAAATGCGCTTTACTTTTGTCGATATTTGTCTCTTTTTGGACACAATTGCAAACTTGCATTATTGTACTCTTTTTGTTTGCTGTTGCTTTCGAAATTCGAACTGCATTTACACAGCCTTTGCTAAGAACACATTGTGTTTACTTTATTTTATATAAAAAGGAAAACAGATTCTGAACAAATTGAACGTAATGTGTTCCCTTTTAGAGAAAAATATTTGTATTATTTGTTTTTGTCATTACATTTCCTTGTTTAGTTCCCGCCGTTACGTCTAGTCCGTAATTGTGCGCATGCGTCTTGCGTCCGCAGGGGTAGTTGATAAAGGGAGGCACGATGAGAACACGGTCAATCTTTTCTGCGAAATTCAGGGAGCCTAGGAGTTGCTCAACTTGTCCGGCAAACTGGCCTGTCAGAGGAATAAAGATGAAATTAATATGTACAAAGATTTCCTTTGAAATATGCATGTTAAATGTTCTGCTCTCCATTCCATATAACATCAACAACCTAAGTAGCTAGGCAAGCCATATGATCTTGGTTTTCTGTTCAGCCTAATAAAGGGAACATATTACATGAGTTGGTTCAACTTGTTCCCTTGACCTGCCAGAAAAAGAGAAACATTTTCACTCGTATAATTAGGTCGCGTGAATGGGTTAAAATCAAAGAAGAAAACGAATACCTCTTATTAGTTCTCTTTGACCTCCCCTATGTCTATGATAATTACGTCCCACTCCCCGGAGTACTTGGTCTGCTACACATTCTTACCATCCCTCTTCTTGTACCTCCTTTCCTAATATCCTCTATTCTCCTTCTCCCCCTATATCGGTCTCGTAATCACCATTCTCCTCATGTTCACCTCATGCCCATCCCCCTCCCCCTGCCACCTCGAACATCCTCCTCCTCCTCTTCTCCTATTTCTTGGGCATCTTCTCCTTCACCTCGGCCCCGTAATCCTTCTCCTCTCCTCCTCCTCTGCTCCTCTCACCTCCTATTCCGCTTCCCACTCTCCTCTGCTAGTCATCATCTCCTTCTCGTCCAACTTGGTCTCGTAATCCTCAGATCCTCCCCCTCCTCCTTCTTCTCTTCTTCCCCCCTCCTCCCCTCCTCCTCCCCTCCTCCTCCTCATCCACCTCGGTCTGGTTATCATTCTCCTCCTCCTAACCCTCCCCCTCCTCCTCCTCGGCCTCCTCCTCCTCGGCCTCCTCCTCCTCCTCCTCCTCCTCCTTCTTGTTCTCCTTCACCTTGGTTTCGAAATCACCTTTATCCTCCTGCTTCTCTCATCCCCCTTCTAATAATCCTCCTTCCTCATCCCCTCCTCATCCAAGTCCACCGCTCCTCTTCACCCTCTCATTCTCCTCCTCATGATTAACCCTCATCCCTTTCTCCTCCTGCTCATCCTCCTACTCCTCCTACTCCTCCTACATCCCTCCATCTGGGTCTCGTAATCACCGTTCTCCTCATGTTCTCCTCCTGCTCTTCCCCCTCCCCCACCTCGAACATCCTCCCCCTCCCCTCCTCCTTCTCCTCCTCCACCTTCTCACTCTCCATCTCCTCTCGTCTCATAGGTCTCGTAATCATCGTTATCCTCCTATTCCCCTCCCCTTCTACGGCTAGCTCCTTCCCGTCCCTCTGCTCCTCTTTGTCCTCCACCTCTTGCTCCTCCTAATCATAATCTTCATCCTCTTTATTCTACTCCTCACGGTTTTCCTTCTGCTCCTCCCCATGTCCCTCCTCCTCCTCCCCCTTCTCGACCTCCTGCTCCTCCTCGATCCACTGCCCCTTCTTTTCCGACCCCCTACCCACCCCTCCTCTCCCTCTCTTACACGTATACCATAACAGTCATATACAACATAACTGCAGTATATAAATGTATCATACGAGCGTAATAACTTTTGACATTTAAAGATATGTTTTGTAATGTAAATATAACAAATAAATAAATAAATATTTAGGATGAACAAAATAATTCAAAATAGGTACAGGTATACAAACAGCGTACGTTTCTCTGTTAAATCATATTACGAAATGTTATCATCAAATGTAATGTTTTCAACTGAATACTCTCATATGAAACAAGGTAAATTAGCATTACGCAATGTAACCATAACATGTAATGATCTCAATTATACAAATGCAATTAATAATCAACACTCTAAAACTTGTATATATATCTTACCAGAGCACGGGCAGTATGTGATGTAACCCTTCGGATCCCATTCCAACTCTGTGCCGACGTTCCGGCCGAGCACCTGCCGAGCGACCAGCAAGATTGGCAAGAGTAGCGCCGAAATCAGGCTTAATTCAACCTTCATTTTTGTACACAATAATGACAAATCGCCAGCGATTGTGTTTTTAATTACAAGTCAATGTTTTACAAACTCTACATCAGTGAGTTGACTGATTAATTCATGATATGTCCGTATCATCGAAGTAAACACCAGCGCTGGTATAGATGAGTTGTTTTAATACTAACAAAAATATACCGCTCCGAGCGGTACTTGGTATACTATGATCATATACACTGGATAATTGGAGGTGTGTTCGCAGCCGTACTATCAGAACGACCCAATGAATGAATGAATGAATTGAAACCATTTCGATATGCAACGTGGAGATTTGGTAGTCTTGCCTATAGTATGTATGAGATCCACGGTTCGGTACACACCCATCGAAGAAGACCAACAACCGTTCTGAATCATCATATAAAAGACGCCAATTTGAATAAGAAAGGAGAACCCTATTTGAATAGTAAGGGTGTTCTTTTCACGACGCGTACTGTGTTGCTAAAACCATGTCACATGTCACCGGATAGCGTTAACGGACGCCCGACGGAGAGCCACATTTTAAATCCGTTCGTCTCTGTTTGTACTTTGAATATTATGTGTTCTTGTCTGTTCCTTGTCAGGCGAATGCGTTCCTCGTCAGGAGATGTATGTTTTTCTATCCGGCGGAATTTGTTTGCGCATGAAGCAATGGAGACGACTTTCACCGCCGGATAATTTGATTTCACAAAATAATAATAATAATAATATATAACATTTATAGAGTGCCATGTATCTACGTGCCATATTCAGAGGAGCATTATTACCCTTGGTCATCAGGTACAGTTCAAACCCGCACAATTATCGTGTGCACCATCTCAACTCCCAGGGGAGCATACTAGCCAAAGCTGCCCTATGGTGTAGAGCGCTACAGGCTAATTTAACACCCGACCAAGTACCCATTTATACTCCTGGGTAGAGAGCAGCAATGTGGATTAAATGCCTTGCTGAAGGACATACAATGCCGGGGCATCGATTGGGTTCAAACTCTGGTCCCGAGATCGGAAGTCAAGCGCTTATCCGATCGTGCCACAACACCTCCACAATTGCCTATTTGTTGGGTATCCGTTTACTCTTCCGATGATATGTGACCGGGCCTATAACTGTTTGCTCTAGTGGAACCGACAGAATGGCTTCAAGTTTTCACAAACGGTGACCGCAGAATGTCTGAACTATTATTAAGGTGATCCTTTGAAAAAGGGGGTTGGGCTCTTAAGAAAGGAAAGGAGGGGCGGTATAAAAGGGACAGGTTGCTAAAGTTGTGTACGTGTCCTTACGAGGGGTTGCCACGTCCATTTTTAAAGCCTCGCTTGATGATTTTAATATTTATCAAAATACTGTTAGTATTAAATGTTGCTTGTAAGTATCGGTTTCCATGGTGGTGTATATAATACGTGAGGTTTGCGGTTGCACCATGTGAGATGGGTGGATTGGTGAGTCCTGAAAAGGACTATGGTAGTCCTAGAAAGGACTGTTGTTAGTCCTAGAAAGGACTGTTGGTGTAGTCCTGAAAAGGACTGTTGGTATTCTGTTGGTAATACTGTTAGTATTGTATTAATTTTATATCACACACTTATATGTACAAGACATATGAGAAAGGCGCTTCAAAGAGACTCGTCGAAATCAATCCGAGATAGAGCAAGAATTTAATCAGCTGTAGATTTTTATTTTGACAAGAAAATCGATTTTCATATCAAGATGTAGATACATTTGTCACTGTTTGTATTATTCTATTTTGCTATGTGTGTGTGTGTGGCTATATGTGTGTGTATGTATGTTGTGGGTGTATTCAAACAATTTGATTTCTATTTAACTACATTTTTTTTATCATTTAGGGCCATTTTGCTCCACAAGCTACGCATTTGAAATGGTCCAAACCATGATGTTCATAGACTCTTGATAAATACATTTGTGACCATATTAATGTAAACTCACTTTTATGAAAATAAAATGAAAGTAATCATCATTTTCTCTCAGCTGGGCTTATGCATACACACCATGTGGTCACTGAAAATTCATATTTATACATGTACACTTGATTAATTTTCATTCATAATATATGTGTGGAACTCGTTATGTAATGTAATGAACTCGGAGAAATCGATCCGATATACCAAGCAAAAATATGATCATCAGCTTTATATCTTTATTTAAAGGGATCTAGTACTTCATTGTCTAAATTTTCATAACTGACTTGGAAATCTAGCGGTTCTGACATACCTCATTGCATTTTCACACTTCACTTAGTGGACATATCATATCACAGAAATACACATTTGTATCAACCATTTGCCAGTTTTTACCTATGTTAGCAAAATTAATAGATCCCCGAAAAAAATAAATTACAAAAATGATTGACCTATGCTCACAAATAAATATGAAAAACGAAGAAGCTGATTTTCCTTTCTTCGACTCTCTCTCGATCTATATATGCGGGGGGGGGGGGGGGGGGGTGGGGGAGGGGGGCTGAATGAGTGCAGCTCCCTGGGGTGTTTCACAAAGATCCCACGTCGAACTTAACACTAAGTTGCATGGACGTACAAATTATGGCAAGCCATTTGTAGCTTCGGAATGTAACGTTGTCTTGATCCCAAAATTAGAATATTTGAAACTTTCAACAACATTTTACATCGATAACTCTCTTTTATCGAAGTCTCTTTGATAAAAGGAAAATGTTGATGATTTGTATCAAAACTGTAGGCCTGTTTTAAGAATTCAATAAAGAAACTTATGGCTTTCTATGATTTGCTTTCTTTCTGTCAGGTGAAATTGGGGAAGATGGTATTCGGGCAAAAAACCTCGGCCCCTGGACAAAATGTGCCCATCGCATACCGTATGCCCCCTCTCACCTTCTCTTCCCTCCCTTCTCTCACTCTCTCCCCCACTCTCCATCCCCCTCTCACCCTTTCTCCATAATTATCTCCCAGACAATTAGCATAATTATGCAAAAGACGGCAAGGAGATCCGTCATTAATTCACGCCCCTTATTTATAATCACGGCAGTATATAAAGTAGAAATAACACAATTGGAAACGTAAATAATCTTTATTGTCATTTTATTCAAGCAATTATGAATTATTGACTTGCATATTAAATAAACTTACGTTCACATAATTATAAATTAATTTGTCTTTTAGCCTTACCATGAATGTTATCATTTCACATAACAGTTAATTAAATCACATCACCATGAATGTACAATTAATAAAATCGCCATTTTCTTAATCATAAAAGTAAGTAGACAAAAGGAAAAGAAGACCAACACTTAATAACGACTTCTTTGAAAAGATAATGAAACAAAATTATTAACACGTCAACACTATCTGTTGTCAATGGTAATGATTTTAAACAATGTCAGACAAGCCATCAATATCCGACCTATCATTTGCTAAGAAGGTAATCACTCAGCTCCGACCCATTTCTAAAATCCCGGACCGAGTGCGATTGGTTCAGAACCATTACTATAATTGACATCACTTATTCGGTACTCTAATGCCCGACGCAGACAAAAAAATTAATCACTTGAACCAATCAGTACGTAATTCAGTATAATAGCACCATGCTTGTATTTCACTGCGTATATTCAATGTCAGTTTGATTGTTAACGCAACAGATTATTTTGAAATAGATTCGTTGAAGATATAGGCCTACATACAAACAAACTGAGTGACATTGTCCTTTATAATTCAGTACACGGATTTCAATTATAGCACATAAATTATACTTTCAATAAATTCTAAAAAATATAATTTTTATCAACACATTTTCCCACAAATTACGCACCCATTTCAAGGTTGATATAGGTAACGAAATAAAAAGATAGTACATTAAAATGGCAAGATTGGCATCAAAAATGGTTATTCTAAAGTACAATTATGATGGTACAAAACCATAGTCTATACGGATAGCCTAATTTGGGGGGGAAATAAAAGTAATAACATTGCTATAATGATGTATAATGTCACTTGACTGACTGGTCTACAGCATTTATTGCTGTTGTTGCTTTATTAGTATTGTATTATTTAATTTGAATACAACCACTTTGTAATCGGTATTAAATCACAGGTAGAGAAATAACGTATAACTATTTGCATATTTTAAACAAAAAGTATAGATTTTTTAGGTTAGCTAGGTGAAAATCGATGACTTTGAAAACCGTATTAATCAAATTGTGTTTACTCATTCCATGTACTGTAAAAGTGTGATTAACACTGAACACCGTGATTTTTCTTTTGTATTATTATACGCGTTTATATTCAATTGAAAACGAACCCTTGGCATCGAAAGACAATAATCAAACATTAGCGATAACAATAATATGGGACTCCGAAAACAATATTAATGTACTGTTGCTAGTTCATACCATTGACCTGTGCATAATCATAATTATACAGTACTAATATTTAAGTAATGGTTGCATAAGTTACCTTTGATTTCTTTTGAAGTTGTACAAAGGAGAGAAAGTGTCTATGTGAAATATATCAATTATGATGGTGTAGTATCAAAGATTAAATAATATTCATCCACAATTATTCAGCAATTCATAATTCAGCAAAATATCGAATATAACAATGCATGTTTCACTTATACGGTGAAAATAATGTAAAACATACGTAATATAAGCCACTCTCAATTTTATGTTGCCATTTTGTTGGATAACTTGCCGAAATTTGCTCTAATTTATCAAATCGCTTTCTCGCAGAGCCTCTTAATAATAGGTACAGTACAGTGGCATACAACTGCAAACATAATAGCCCGAATTCACAGAGGAGTTTGTAAATAAAATATGGTTTATACATTTACAAACCTCCTTCGTGAATTCGGGCCAGTATCACTCAACTGGAAGAGCACAGCATATACGAAGTGGTATACAATACACCCTGACATGTTACAGCAATCATCACTATAATTAGACACATACATAATTGTGCAGAATACACGACATAGACAATATGAAAGAGTAAGCATATACAGCATGAAATATTGTACTGCTATGACGAAATTGTCCTTATTTGGATCTACATCTATAGACCAATGTATGGTATAGGTTTTCCCGCTCAATTTTGCATTTTTTTCAATCGAATTCATTTAGGGTCATTCGAATTCGCGCGTTGCCGCGTAATCGTTGGTATCGGTCTTCCAAATTCCGAATAAGTGCATGCGAATTCATGCATATGCACACGCTTTCGTGAAATAGACACAGAAGTTCATTTACGGGCATTCGAATTCGCGAATGTGCAGCCAACTGTCAACGGCCTTTCGCGAATTCGAATGACCATTGATGAAAAGGTATGCACTTTGTGCAAATTCACTTGCTCCTACGTGATTTTGAACGACTATTTACGAATTCGAATGCTGCTTTGGTACGGCGATCGCAAATCGCGCGAATTCGTTTGCTCCTATTATCAATTCGATTGACACAATCGCGAAATTGAGCGGGAAAACCTATATTTTACACGAATATTTTTCTTCACTTAGTAGATGTGAGTTATAATTCAGTCAAAATGAAAGAAATAGGTAATTATTTCATAATAGTGGCAGTGCCACCTGAACCCTTCATCTTATAGTTTTACTTAACCATAATAAAGTGATCAACTAATGTTAACTTTGTCAAATTCAGCCAAAATCACTTGGAACGTTTACATTTATCTTGTGAACCTTGTTGTTTGGCTTATGGTACCAGAAGAATGAAATGGGTTTCGATTTTGTTTATGTCTCCCTAATTATGGAGATATTTATGACTGAATGTAAAGCGTTCTGGAACGCTTTTCGCTTGTAATCAAAATCAATGGGCAGTAGCTGACATCAAAATCTGACATCGATTTTCATCTTGTTCACTTGGTAATCAGTGTTTTGTTTTCTTCATGAAACTGTCACAAATCGTTTAGAAGAATCTTACAATGGTATATCATTATGATTGAAGTCTCAAATATCAATTTGGGTAAAAACTTATACATTATTTTAATGGATCACTTTCATTTTGCTCGTCTTTTTTGTCAGATCCATCTGGCTAAAAAGAATTCCCGACTGTCAATAGCTTTTAAACTTTGAAAGTCCTCAACCATGGATACTAATACTGTTTCAATGATTTACATGAATCCTAATAGAATGATACAATGTAATCATCATAACGAATTATTACATAATTCATCAGATATAAGGTATGTACACAAAGTCAATCCTCCCATTAGGTACATACTTTCCTCTGCCTGGGGATTATTATTCAGGCCATTCCTTGTTGATTCGTCGGAAGTCATGTCATACATGTCTAACACGCAAGAAATTATCCTTATCTTCTAACATGATATATGAAATACATGACAAGCGCTGAGAAAAAAAATAGCATTCACATAATTGAAAATAACAATAGTATATAGCTCATGATGTAATTTCTTCAGATAAAGAACTACTCATATTTTGAAGGGAAATTTACACATCATGAAATTGTGTAACTAAAATAAACGAAGTACTGGTAAAAGACAGTCACGGCAGTCAAAGAGTACTATGCAACGACACAAATAATACTTATGCAGTATTACAAAAAGTTCGCATTTACTTACTCTGTACATAAACAGCAATGGCTAATTAAACGGGATGTTGCATTAAGTAGCCGCAAAATGGCATAATACATGTAGTAAGACCGTTCTAGCATATCAAACCAAACGCCTGACTAGTAGACCCGCAATAAACTTAATGCTTTTCGATGTTCGATATTTTACAGGTTGTACCATCAACTTGTATGTTTCCGAAAGGTATTATCATAAATAAAATTGCCAGTAAATTCCGTCCAATGTATAGACATAGATACACGCCGTGCATGTTCTTGTGAGAAAAAAAACCCCGCAGGGCTCTGCAGTGATCTTTACATCGCCGAATGAAGATGACAGACAGAATAATGATGACGATCTTGCCTAGTCGCACCGTAAACTGTGAGCTACATCGATGACACAGTTCTTTTTCAGCTTTTCAGTACTTTTCAAAAATAAAATGCACTGTTTCTTTGGTGTTGGTCATCTGTAATAGTTCAAAATCAAACAATTATGTGCACTATTTTAACTGCCTTGGGAGCATACTAGCCCGAGTAGATATACAATGACGTTACAGGTTAATAAACACCCTTCCAACGACCCATTTAAACCCAACTTAAAGGTAGAGATCAGCAGTTTTAACATGCCAGTGTATCGATCCGTTTCAAACTCAGTACCATCTGATTAGAAGATTTCGTAAACACATATCAAATCGTGCCGTAACACCTACTTCACAAACTGCACGCTGAACTGTTTTCATATTGAACTTTTAAATAAATTGATTTGAGGAGTTCATCAAAAGCGAACAAAATGCCCCTCAGCATTGTTCACTGTCTTCAGTCTTTACCGGAGGGATGCATAAATGGTTTTGTTCTATTTTGCTTCAGTCGTTTTCGTCAAGAACTCGGCGATTACGTCAAACACCTACTTCACAAACTGCTTACTTGATCTGTTCTCATCTGGAACTTTAACATGAATTTATTCGAGGAGTTCATCTTATCCAGCTAACAAAATGCTTCTTACTCATGAAAGCACTGTTCTCTTTCTTCAGTCTTTTCCGAAGGGAAGCAGAAGGGGTTTGCTCTATTTCGCTCCAGCCGTTTTCGTCAAGAACTCGGCGATTACGTCAAAGACCTACCCCACAAACTGCCCGCTCGAACCGTTCTCATCTTTAAATTTTAAATAAATTAATTCGAGGAGTTCATCTCATCCAGCTAACAAATGTTCCTCACTTATCAACGATTAAAGCATTGTTCACTTTCTTCAGTCTTTACAGAAGGGGTTCAGAAAGGGTGTCATCTATTTCGCTCCAGCCGTTTTCGTCAAGAACTCCGCAATGACGTCAAAGCCCGCATCCTTCGCCATCTCCGCCGCGGTTATGTTGTCCTTGAAAACATTAACAAGACAAAATTATATACAATAAATAAATATCAGTAAGTATGTACAAGAAAAGTATAATGTCGGTATCATGTGCATACATTATGTCTTTATTATATCAGTATTATTTGTATCGTACTTCGTGTTTCCCTCTTAATCATTCATTACTAAAAGCCCACGAATCATCTCCGATCTCCAAAATGTTTAATTTATTTAAATATTTTCATTGAATCCTATCATTTAATATTTCATTAATTTCGTTGTTGTATGAATCTTTAAATGAATGGTGAGTCATCGCTCAAATACTGTTCATGATCCTATCAATACCCCTTATTGGGATAAGCCGAAAGGAACATATTGCTAGAACAAGTAGAATGATACCTTGTTTTTGAGAGACACGTCACAACCAGCGTCGATGAGTTGCTTGACTACTTTGAGATGACCGAACAGCGCCGCTGCGTGGAGGGCCGTCTCACCATTCTGTGCAAAGAGTATACCATGAGTGATCAGACAGAAGTTCATTTTATTTCATTTATTTCATCATATTTGAATTAAAGAACATACTCATTTGAAAATGGGACAAAACAGATACAAACAGCAAAATGTACAATGTAACAATATTGAAATTGCCACCGAACTAGGGGGCCTTACGTTTTCATGAGGGGTACAATGAGGATCCGACATGGAAAGAAAGTCTTTAACCGTTTATCATGTTTATGTGGCTGAACATTTTTTTATATTCTGCATTAGAATGACATGAATTTAGCCAAAAATGTGTGTTTACCTTCATTAAAATGACATGATTTGTGCCAAGCATGATTTTACCTTTAAAATAGCATGATTGTAAAACATTCACTTTCAATTGTCAAATGTTTCTGTGTGAACGATTTTGTATAGTGGGGGCACTTAGCGGCACAACAAATGTATGTGTGTGGGAGAGGGGGCACATGCCCCTAGCCCCCCCCCCCCCCCCATGTAGCTACGCCCCCTGAAACTAACCTTCAAAAGACCGAGTGATGCACCTTTCGCCAGCAGATCCGTGACGCAGTCGATGTATCCCTTGTGGGACGCCTTGAAGAGCGGCGTCGCTCCGTCCTGCTTTGGGAGTATAAAGCATAGTGAGTGGATGTCAACATACATTGCATGCAGTGCGGTGAAAGTGTGCACACGGCAAAAATAAATCAGGTGCAAATTGCAAATGTAGTTTTTAAAACAAATAATTGTATTATTAAATATAACATTTTAATGATGATTATGACAGGAATAATTACGACGACGACAATGATGATGATGTTAACAATGATGATGGTTACAATGGTGATGGTGATGATGATGGCGACGACTATGATAAGGTTGAGGACGCCGCCGACGACAATGATGATGATGAAGACGATGGCTATAATGATTCAGGATGATGATGATGGTGACGAGGACAACGACGAAAAGGACAATGACGATGCAGATGATGATGGTCGTGTCATAAACCAACAAATATAAATGAAAACATCATTAATATTCATTTCCACAAACTAGGGCCAGGGATTAATTATAATTCATACACCTGTACACATGGCGGGGTTGGTGTTGATACTTTATTATTTGATCCCTTGCCCTTCTAGTGGATGCCACTGGAACAATAATGACAACGAATTATTAGACACACGAATTAAATTAATGTGAAAATGAATAACTCAGACAAAAACTTAGTTTCCTACATTTATAGCGCATCAGGAAATGTTACGTTATTGAAGTTGACTCAAATATGGTCACATGGTGCGAAAGAAAACTAAACAATAGTATCTGAAAATTAATGTAAACGAATGAAATGAGGAAAATGAGAGGGATCAAGTCATGTGATCTGTGTTCTAACAATACCATGCATCGTGCCAAACCTGACAGATAGTAAGGGGGAAAAGACAGACTTGGCTTAGCGCCGGGGGCCTGGGGGTACGCCCTCCACCCCTTCTCCAATAGTTTGACCAAAACAAAACAAAACTAAGGGCAAAATCCTCCAAAATGAAATACAGAAAATAAAAATTGTGTACCCCTAATAAAAAACGACCATAGGCATACCTAGAGGGGGGGGGGGGGGGGGGGTTCAACCCCCCCCCCCCCCCCCCTCCTTAACCACGCGTCTGGAGTCCACTTTTTAGAGGTCTAGACCATCATAACCAATCTTACAACACATCTTACCAAGTAATCTTGGTCTCGGATTCGGAAATTGTTGAGGGATCCTGGTCTCGGCTTCAACATCCTTTGACGGGCACCCCCCCCCCCCCCCCCCCTCCCCCCAGCCTGCTTACAGGACTCTCAACCAACGGACAATGGTCTCGGTCTCAGCCTCGAACATTTTTTAAGAATCTCGGAATCGGCTTCGAAATGTTTGTATGGACAACCCCCCCCCCCCCCCCCCCTGCTCCCACCCGTAAAAGCTCCCTTTAAAGGGGTAGTTCACGACTCTCAACCAATGGACTTGGTCTCGGAAATGTTGGCCGACGAAATAACCCCCCCCCCCCCCCATAATAAATGTTTGGGTATATGCCACTGAAAACTACCCTTCGCCCAACGGTTCGACCACATTACGCCATTGAACAGGCTTTGGGGAGGTCTAATGAACTCAACAAAAGTGCACGGCGCAAACATAGATATATCCACAGCAAATAAAAGAACACAAGGAAATTTGACTATATGACTGTGATCCCTAATGATAATTGTAACGTCTGTATTTTCAAAACATAAGGTCAAATCTTAACAAGAAAGTCACAACAACAATAGTCTGTGATACTGATCTTCGGGAAAAGGTGCAACATAACGTTCAATTCAAAGTGCACAAGGTTGAATCATACAATGGATCAGATCTTGAAAAACACTATCTAAGAAATGATACAAAACAGTGTTTATGGTAAAATTTAATACACACTATATTCTCATGCACTTTGTACAATCACCTTACCTTACACCCGTAGGGCTTTCTATAAATGACTTTCCCAATACAATATATTTATTCACGGACTGTACTATTCTAATTCGACGGGATGAACGGTATCTTGCATCAACTCAACCCTCGACAAATATTGCTCATGCCTATCGGATAGGATGGGGAATGATATGAACTCGTTCCCTGTTGTCAATCCCGACTCCCGGACAAGCCCCCATATGTTACACATATTGATAACATTTACCGACTATATAATAATGTAGTCATGTTTGTTTTTTTGTTTTTCTTCCGTGTTGATTTCGGGAGCGAAAGTGGTCCTTTTTGGTTCCCAACCTATACCTCCCTCGCCAAATCGAAGTTAGCTCCCACCCGTAAAAGCTCCCTTTAAAGGGGTAGTTCAGTTTTGGTATAGAGGGAGCTGAACGAAATAATTTTGTTTTGAGATAATGAAAAACTGAGTGTAAAATTTAAAAGAGCATACCATTTTAATGACAGAATAAACTTTTATTTGATGAAAATCGGTTCAGAAACGGCTGAAATATCAATAAATGTATCCGATCGGAATAAATATGGGCCCAGATTAATTCAATGATTTGTTTTTATTTTTAAAATGCTTACACCTTATCAAAAATTGTCAAAAGGGGTGTTTAGATAGTTGTTGATGATCTCTCTATTTAATCATTATTTCAACAAAACATCACATGCATAATTTTGTATGAGAAATGGTTGAACCCAATGCTTTTTTAGAGAACGCCCTCTGGTGTTTTGATGGCTCTTTTTGAATTTTAACAGGCTTTCTTAACAGTAGTTTTAATTTTATATTCCTTTCGAGCATGGTGGATTTATAACTATTAGTTTGTAATGTTATTGTGTAGGTTTTTGTTACTAAAGCTCAGCCTTACCAAAACTGTACTACCCCTTTAATACACATATCAATACAAAATATTCATGTTTGTGGGTTTGTTTGTTTTGGTTTTGGTTTTGGCACAATTGCTCCTTTTTGTTCCCATCTTACCTCCCTCGCCAAATCGACATTAGCTCCCGCCTGTAACAGCTCCCTTATGATGTCACTGTGTCCCATCTGTGCCGCGATCCACAATGCCGATGCTTTGTCCTGTTAACAATTTGACAAATTAAACCGAACATAACCATACCATAAATATATACCGCTAACATCCTTACAACTTGGTAAAAGAATAACTAATTAAATAGAGAGCTTGTATGTAGAAAGTTGTCATCAATCGTACACTAGAAAGTTTTCCCTGATGATGCCATGTCATGTAAAGGATCTGGCAAAATAAACCGAACATAGCAATAAGATGACTACATAATAAACGAACACAAATCGAATATAAAATCAACCCGCCTCTGGAACACACTCCCTCTGTCCCTCGCAATAAATCAATCTTTCCAAGAAATCGAAGCAAGTTATTGAGGCAAATGTGCAGTCCATAAGTTAACTTTTGCAGGAGCGGGTGCCTTTGAATAACTGAAACGGATAAACATGATAAATTCCGCCATACAAGAGTTGTCGATCACCATCAACGTTATGATGATTACAAACTACCAAAATATGTTAACAATTTTAAAAGAATAATCAATTTAATATAGCTTGCATCGCAGACGAAATAGAAAGAATGTGCTTTACTAAATGAGTATAAAGTCTCAAAGAGGCCATTTTATGAAACATAACAGAAATACAAAAAAGATAAATGAACTGTTAAATTCGAGACTAAATTATCTTACGTTTCTCGTTTGGTCGACTTTTGCTCCTTGCGCTATCAGATATTTCAGCATGTTGTAGTGACCATTCTGAGCTGCTATGAAGAGACATGTAGCTCCATCCTTGTTGGAAATAAATCAAACATTTATTAGGATTACATATTATTTCTTATATAGTTATAACAATTACAAAGTAATGGGCCATACATTTTCATATTGTCATCAGGTTAATGCATTTTACATAAGAACATAATCAGAACACTGTTCTATAATTGTAATTGTCATACAAAAACGTAACTGTTAAAGTTGCAAAGTTGATAGTGGTTTCAAAATATTGATTATTTCAATTATACATGTTATAAGTAATACCAAAGAGGAAATACATGACTAGAAGTGACGGGAATTATGCACTTCTCAGTAACGTAACAGTCGGTGAAAGTTCTGGAGTGTTTCGTTTCCATTTAACTTACGTTCATTGTTTGGTGGATATTCGCTCCCCTCGCGACGAGCTCTTGGACGACTTCTAAATGATTGCACTGACACGCGACGAACAGTGGTGTGCCACCATCCTGTATGAAACAAAACGTCAAAACATTAAACATTATTCATCGTTATCATCATCATTATCATTATCGTCAACATCATCGTCATTATCATCATCGTCATCATCATCATCATCATCATCATCATCGTGGTCATCTTCACCATCATCATCATCATCGTCATTATCCTCATCATCGTGATCATCATCACCGTCATCATCATCGCCATTATCATCATCACCGTCATCATCATCGCCATCATCATTATCATCATCACAATCATGATCTTGAACGACTTCTACGTGATTGCACTGACAGGCGACGAACAATGGAGTGCCACAATCCTGTTTGAAACAAAACTAAACAACATTAAACTTCATTTCACCGTTATCATCATCATTATCATCATCGTCGTCATCAACATCGTCATCATCCTCCTCATCGACATCATCATCCTCATCATCTTTACAATCATGAGCTTGATCGATTTCTAAGTGATTGTACTGATATGCGACGAACAATGGAGTGCCGACATCATGTTTGAAACAAAACTAAACAGACATTTTAAACAATCTTCACGATCTTCTTGATAATCACCATCATGATAATTTATCACCATCACCATCATCATCTTCCATCTCATTATTATATCGCTCCACCACCATCATCATCATCATCATCATCATCATCATCATCATCATCATCATCACCATCATCATCATCATCACCATCATCACCATCATCACCATCACCATCATCATCATCATCATCATCACCATCATCACCATCATCATCATCATCATCATCATCATCATCATCACATCATCATCATCATCATCATCATCATCATCATCATCATCATCATCATCATCATCATTACCATCAGCATCATTATCTTCTCCATCACCATCATAACTACCACCACCGCCACCATAATCACCATCATAATCATCATTTTCATAATCATTGTAATTATGATCATCATGATGATGATCAATATCACCATCACTGTCATCATCAGTCATCTTCATCTTCTCTCTCCTCCTCCTCATCCTCATCATCACCATCACCATTTTCGCCATCGTCATTCTCATCATCTGCACGGCATCACCATGGACATCCCTCTCATGAATTACTTGGCTTGGTGTGTCGACGTCCGAATCGTGCTCGATAAGCTCTTTGACGATGTCGAGGAAGCCTCCCTGTGCGGCGAAGAAAAGAGCAGTCGTCCCCGTCTGTATTGAAAGACAGAACACAGACAAGAAATGGTTAGTTGAAATGACATTGAATCATTCAAAATGAATTAGGGACAGGCAATTATTTTGTTTAGATCGCTATGGTTTGGCAAAATAAGTTTCAAAATCTTATTTTCAAAGGAAAATTAGGTTGGAGGAGTTTTAAGAAATAATTTCATCGTGAGGTAAAATATTTAAAAAAGCATACTTTAAAGACAAAATAAACTTTATTGAATCACACCATTAAAGGTAGTTCAGATTCGTCAAATGAGATGCGCGGCGCCATCTTGCATACGCGTTGCGCACGGTGCGTAATGCACGTTAGCTCAGTGTCATGCGGTGCGCGCAAACTAACCCAGTTCAAAATGGCGACCCGCTATGTAGCATCCCCACGCTTGATGCCCTTTAACATACAAAATTGAAATACTTTTGGCACCCTTTATCCGATAATTTAAGAAAATTGTATGCAACTTGTCTTAGATTATCGGATGTGTGCCAAAAGTATTATACTTTACATGTATATGGCATACAAATATGCAAAAGTGGATTTCTTTTGGATAATCTATTTATTGAATCATTAAAAAGAAAAAAATCACATTCACACTTTTTTTTATACATACTGTTGAAACTTCCGGGTGTCCGAAGGGCGCCCTCTTGCGTTAAAGCTACTATTTGAATAAAATCAGTCATCTAGCTATAGACGTTAATATGGTTTCTACCATTAGGCATGGTCGATTCAAACTATCATTGTTATGATAACGTACAAGTTTTAGCTACTAAAATGTTATTTTAGTAATTCTAAGAAAACTGTTCTCGACTATATCTGTAGTACTGTTTCTTACATTTCTCCTCTCATTTGGGTCCGCCCCTTCGCTGAGTAACTCCCTCACACACTCCAAGTGGTCGTTCGCTGCTGCCAGGATCAGTGGTGTTGTCCCATCCTACATACATGGGAAAAGAGATGAATATAAGGACCAGCGAATTTAATAACTAGGATGGTATGAATCGAATATTAATAGATCATGATAATTATAAATAAACGGATAGTACTTTGGCAATGATTATGTGACCCAATGACCCATTTATTTTCTTGGTGTGCATCTTTCAATAAAGACAGTTGTAAAAGATGAACATAAGAACCAGCGAATCTAATAACCATGGGTGGTATGAATCGAATATTAAAAGATCATGACAAATATATTTGAATGGATAACAAATTTGCATGGATTATGCGACCTAATTATTTGTTCTTAGTGCGTCATCTTTCAATAGAAAGTTGTAATAAATTTGAACTTTAAATTGACACGCAGGAAGTTTCGTGACAATATTAATTCGCTTGATCAGAACTAACCGGAAAACTAAAGAGGAATGTGAAAGGCAATATTCTTAGCAGCTCTTTGCCGTAAAAATAACCTTTTTAACTGATGACAGTTGGTAGAATGGAATAAGAGTCACGTTTTATCTGAACATCAATTTATTATGATGATAAACAACAAAGTTATTCAATTTGACATGTCTAGGAAGGACGGACACACACGTTTTTCAAAACATAGCAATGGCGCAATATGAAAAATACAGGAACATAATCCTACTTCGATCATAATAATTATAGCAAGAGGAAAAATATGATCCAACATTGACAACATGCCTATTATTAAATCTGTTCCCCATAATATGGTACAAAAAGGTTACAAATACATGAAATTACATAAATAGTCGTAGGACTATAATTGCGGCCATTAAATGTTAAAGTGATCCAGGTAAAGTGTCAGATATTGCACAAAATGACATTTGAGACTTCAATCCTATATCAATATCATTGTAAAATACAATTGAAAGATTTGTGAAAGTTTGAAGGAAAACGAACACTGTTTACCTAGTGAAAAAAACGAATATTGAGTTCATATTTTATCACCGAATACTGATGGCTTGTCGTAGAATTGCAACAGTTATAACTGGCAGCCTATGACGATATATCCGCACCCGTGTATGTTTACATATGCGGTATACAACATTCCTGGAATTCCGGCACGTGTTGGATCAAAGTTCTCTAGGTCGGGAATGTTTCCCACGCTCGGACGTATCCAGCTGAAACAAGTGTACTTTTTTTGAAAAGCGTTGACAAACGCTTTTCAAATAATGATAATTATCTTCATACTAAAGGGACATTTGAACAAATCTAACCCTATTTTATTCTTCTCTTACCATAAGCTAAACAACACGGCAGAAGAGAAACGAGGAAGCTCCAATTATTTTTCGTGGAGTTAGACACTTTACCTGGATCACTTTAAAGTGATTCAGGTAAAGTGTCAGATATTGCACAAAATGACATTTGAGACTTCAATCCTATATCAATATCATTGTAAAATACAATTGAAAGATTTGTGAAAGTTTGAAAGAAAACGAAAACCGTTTACCTCGTGAAAAAAGGGAATATTGATTTCATATTTTATCACCGAAAACTGATGGCTTACCGTAAATTTGTCACAGGAATGATGGTCCCGCCGTTGATATGCGCACCCGTACATGTACACATCGGCTCAGCTCAACAGTCGCGGGTACATCGACTCGTTGAATTGCGCTGCCGTGTCTATCGGGGAGGTTCAGCCCGTGATCGCGTTGCCTGTTGCGCGCCCGCCGGGTGGGCGTGAACGTAATAACTACAGCTACCGTAGCTACCAAATAAAAGCAACTCCACGTACGCATATTCTGAATTTCCATTGTTCTCTTTCAAATTTTCTTATATAATTACTCACTCTCCCTCTCTCATATAGTAGGCAACATCCGCCATATTGTGTATTCATTTTTCATGGAGACAATGGAATAGCGGGTCAGACTGAAAGGGGGCACACCGTATATTTTTTTCTACAGAATGTTCCCCCTGTATAATACATTATTGGCTTTCTTGCAGTGGCATGACTATTTTGAAAAGTGGGGGTGGGGTCGTGGAAGGGAGCAGGGATGGTGTGGGAGGGGTATCGCACTATCGACCCTCCCACAGTAGGGAGCTTTTGCAACTTTTCACTCGAAAAAATGTGCAGTGTGTTCCTTACCTTGGAATATACTAGAATTCAAGAAAGCATGACCTCGGGACCACATGATTGAAACCATATGATTGAAACCATTATAGAAACAGGCATACACCCTACATGCATGTCTATAATATATAGGCTACATTTGGGGAGGGTATGTGGGTAGATTTTTTGTATGTATCACCTTGGAAGTATGCTAGTTGTGCAAAGGATAGATATCCCCCACCATTCACCCTGTCATACCCCCAATCTATTCCTGTGATGTTTATATGCATGTCTATATATAGGCGACATTTGGGGAGGGTATGTGGGTAGATTATTTGTATGTATATCTTTAGAAGTATGCTAGTTATGCAAAGGAGAGATATCCCCCACCCTTCACCCTGTCATACCCCCAATCTATTCATGTGATGTTTTGTATTTTTATGGCAAATTATTAGGGGGGATGCGCCCCCAGGCAACATCACTGCATGTAGAGGTTGCTCCCCATGTACTCCTTATTTTTTAATAACACAGTGAATGAAAGATATAGATTTTCAGACAGTGTGAGCACATTATTTATCTTTTATGTCAACCAGTTGCAAATAACTACAAGTCTGTTTTGTGTTAGTATCTAACATGCGCACACACACACACACACACACACCCACACTCACACATACTCTGCGGATACATCACTACACAGAGCCCACATTTACATTCAAGTACAGTCAAACCTGTTATAGCAGCCACCTTTTTATAGCAGCAAACCTGCCTATAATGGCCACCAAACAAGATCCCTTGCAGAGAAAAGGAATGTAATGGAACCTGTCTATAGTGATCACCTTTCTACAGTGGCCACTTTGATTGGCAGTCATGGTACACAGGTTTGACTGTACATTTTCATGCTTCTAGCCGTTTTCCCCCTTTACCTGGTACTATGTGTGCATTTTTTACATTTCAAACTAACAAAATCGCCTGTTTGTGTATGCTGGTAAATACTTTTTTGAAGTAGGATTTACATTCCTGAAATTTGAAGCAATGCAAATGGTTGAATAACTTGTGTATTTACACAGCATTTACACATTTTATGAAAATCAATTATATAACAATATGCAATTATTGTTATTTGGATACTTTGTATTTAATTTTTCAATAAATGCAGAAGCAACTGTTACAAAAAATGAAATACTGGGTGATTGATTAAACTTTTGGATGTGTGCAGATCATGTAGTGTCTCTGTGAATTTATTTATTTATTTATTTATTTTGGTATACATTTCAAACTGATCAGCAGCAGTGCTGAAAGGATCAGTGTACATTGAACATCAAAACATACATAGTATAAACAATACAATATAGCAATTGTTACATTCGAATTTGAATGAATTGGAACAACAAAATTTACAAAAGTAAATCACTATAAAATAAACAAAGCTACATTACACAAAGAATAAATATCAGATCATTGTGCATAATTGTGTCTCATACATTGTCCACCTAGCCATTTGGTTGATCCTGATCTATGAAAAATACAATTGAGTTGGCCGACCCTTCAATACCCTGCACATAATAGGGGAAGCCTCTGTGAATCCAAGCAAAAGGAGGGTTAAAAGGACAATTGGCATAGTGATACACACTCACATTTCTTCATGGGTGTTATTAGCAACTTCAATCATACATTATATCAATAACCTTGTACAATTATTCTGAATTATATTATTTATTAGTATTTCATCTGAGAAAAACAATGGTTTGTTTGAGTTTTAAAAAATGATAAATTTATGTCATACAGGGAAACCCTGTTTAGCTCGCTTATAACGAGGTACCGTACTGCCCACTGATTTGAACTTCAAATTAAAAACATCCTTTTTCATTAAATCATAATTACCTTTATCACATGTAATAAGGAAGACATGAAAGATATATTATCAAATTTATTTTGATTGAATTTGAAAAAGATAACAGATTGTTGCTATGAGCACTATTCGGTCATTGTTACCTTCCCGCAGCAAAACTTATCTTTGTTGATACAGTGGAACCTCCTAACAAGAGGTACCGGATACAGCGATGATAATTTTACACGTCAAGGATCTTTGTATTTTATTATTTTTAAGCCCAGACACAAGATACCTGACATAAGGTATTCAATCCAATTGTGCCCGAGGTGCTTGTTATAATAAGGTTTTGTTAATTTTTGCCAAAATGTGTGCGTGAATAATTCCATGCTAAAGAGTTGTATTTGAGAAATGAACTGTTTATGCTATATATCAATTTGAAGGCCTTATCGGTAGGGCCTTAACCCCTTGACCACAGGAACCAAGTGGGTTGTGTACAAAGTCTATGGGGATTTCATAAACTCGTAGGGAACGGGTTAATTTGGCATCAGCATGGTGAGGGATCTGTGGGCAATCACTGGCCGAACATCCCTACCACTTCCCACGGTCGACGTCCACATCTAACATGTCTCATACGCTAGAAGTCCTGCTCCAATATTATGGTGTTTTCGCTCAGCGACGTACAGAGCTTTCAACGACGCAGGGAGCGATCTATTGCCCCGTTCACCGCGCTCAAATAACTTTCGTTGACAAGCAGTTTCGCTAATTTGGTGAAGGCGGACATACATTCGTAGACTGCATGACGTCACATCTCGTTGTCACAAGCAATGTATAGACAACGCATGGCTGGCTTGTATTGTTAACACGCCAACTAATTGTCTATGTACTACACATGATAGCAATGTGCTGAATGTTTACCTCGCTACAAGCATGTTGATTGGTTGACCATAGAGCTGTATCGTGCCGTCGCATAATAACCGGAATAATTCTGACCAAAGTGTGTCGCAGATTTAAACCCAAGAACGGTCGGCCCGCTGTTACTGTAGGAAGTTCCTGATTTTGCACACGAACTGCAGGATTCCCCGTTTGCAAAAACCTGCTAGCTTAGTTCCTAGTTGTGGGTCCGTTTCCCACAGGGTATGAGCATGGCGACTGAAGGGTCTGCGAGAACTTGGGTGTTGGTGGCCTGGTTATTTGTTCTGGGTGGTGTAGTGGGTGTGTAGAATCTTGATGGGTCTTGAAGAAATCTATAGAGAGGGTGAGATTTGTGAAAAAAGGAATGCAATCAGATAAATAGTAATGTGTAAGTCATGTGCACTTATTGCACACAATGAACCACAAACATGTATTCATGTAGTAAAAATAGGATTTGATTTCTAATAAACATGGACCAAATTTGTTATTTTCCCTTCAGTTTGTTAGGATCGAAAGCTACACTATTATTG
Organism: Echinarachnius parma; assembly: GCA_037951105.1. Classification (NCBI taxonomy): domain Eukaryota; kingdom Metazoa; phylum Echinodermata; class Echinoidea; order Clypeasteroida; family Echinarachniidae; genus Echinarachnius; species Echinarachnius parma. The sequence continues at coordinate 44,237 of JBAMJV010007887.1, forward strand.
ACTCTAATTTTATTCCATTGTCAATTTTTCAGTAGCAGTTTTCATCTGTTTTTCAATCGGTATACAGTATACAGTATGCCTAATGCATTTGTCTCTAATAAGCAAAATAATAAATCTAAGGTCCACATTCTGAAAATCTTGCAGAGATACAAAATAAAATCATGCTAAAATAATTTTCATCATTCTGAAAATGGTGTAAGGGAATGTTGATGCAAATTCTACAATGCATTTTGAATCTTTTCTCATGTCCAGTAATGTCGGCCCTTGTTTATTGAGATTTTCTGTTATATAACATAACAATCAAGCCCATGATAAGTTTTCAAAATATGCGCTCAATGCAATTCTTTCCTCCTCTGACATTTATCTATGTTGTTTTCCCAGTTTCGAATCCCAGTGAGATCACTTTGTGCAAGTATAGCAATTGACATTTGACACACAATTTGGTATGCCAAAATAAACTCTCATTGATTTTGCCTGTTAATTTGAAGATGAAATTCTAGTTTCAGAACACAGATCTATCATTTATCTCTGTCCAGTCCAAGAAAAAGGTTCTCAATGAATTACCTTAACCATAAGTCAATCGGGGTCACCACCAGCACAAATCGTGTGAGTCGTGTCAGCATGCAGATTGCACGTCCATTCTATCGGTACTCGGAAATCCTCTATGTATAATGTCGAAGAGAACAGCCACATCCAATGCTATAAAATGAGGATAAAAATCAAAAAGTTGCTTAATGATGGCAATTGGTATGGAAAGTCAATTTCCTTATGTAAGACAAAAAGAAAACACTGATCATCCAAGGTTTTTTCCCCAACATTTTGATTGCCAAGCCTAATATCTAATGAAAAAAACTTGTCCTGAAGTAAGAGATTTGCAGATTAGCCGGAATTTTCCATGGAGGCGGAGGGGGGGGGGGGGGGGGGGGGGGGGGTGAGGATGGTCACACAAGGGAGCAGAGCTATGCGGCTTTGTACGGCAACAACATGGGCGGGCCAGTACAGAAAGTTTGACATATTTGACGTAGTCGTACAACATTTCCGAAGCGGAGAGTATGATTTAGTATTTTGGTTTAAAATTTTCGACATTTTCGAGGCCGAGACCACGGTTCTTCGTACTTTACGAGGTCAAGACCGCTAAAGTATAATCTCGGACCAGTACAAATTTGAAATTGGGAGGTGGATCAAATCAATCCACCCAATGCTAGGGATGCCGATCACAAAATCTAACTTTTGATTTCGGCACAATCATGACAAACAACTTACCAGACTGTAATCTCCGAACACCAACATGTCCTCTCACCAAGTTTGAAGTTATTCCGACTGTTAATTGCTGAGATATTAAGGTGCAAAGTTGATTCAAAAACGACCCTTTTTTGGAGCTTTCAAATTACGCGCGCTTGAAACTATATGATATTGGCCGTGCGAGAACCAAATTGGAGGGGGTGTGGCTTGCGATCGCAAAAAAAGTTCGACGAAAGTTCAATTAACATGATGAAGTTCAAATGCTAGTCTTACTTTCAAGGCAAACTTCTTTCATCAATTCTACGTCAACGAATATCATTATAATACATATTTATTTCCAAATGAACAAAACATGTTGTCCCCACAGCATAACAAGCGCATATTACAGGCTAAAGCCCCCTCTCTTTAACCACCCCCACCCCTTCCCCTCAATCTCAATGTTGCTACGCCAGCTGAAAGTAAACCTATTCAGCCTCGAGCGGCTGTGCCAGGCGTTGGCGAGACGTGTACATACCCGAAGCCACGGCGCGCTGCGGTGCAGGAACCAGCGCGGACGTTTACTGTACATAGCATGCGACACACGTAGGCACGATCGTTGTTGTTTTTGTTGCAATATACTGTAACACAGTAGCGTGCGAACTGACTTGTTTGTTCAAGTTTTTTTTTCTTTTTTATCAATGAATAACCTAGGCTTTGTACAATTCGCAAAAAAAACCACAAACACAATAAACTGTATAGTCCCTACTCTAATGTGTATATACGAACGGGTTAATATAGAAAACAAATAATACTTAGCGTCTGAAAGCGATACTATACACACTACGTAACAGTCATAACACGTCCGTGATTCATGAATAATTCATTAGCTACGTAGTGGATTTCGCGATGCTATGAATAATTCATAAGCCAAAGTACATGTCTATTTCAGTTTTTTGGGGCGTGCGTGGCTATCCTTCACCCTTTTTTGGTGAATAGGGGCTCAAAAAATTGGAAAAAAAATAACCTAGATGCCCTTAAATGCGCATGATCAGAAACTTATTGATGGAGAAATTATGGATTTTTTTCGTTTTTAAAAATATAAGGAATGTGGGCGCGGTCATGCGCAAATAAGGTGATATAGGTTGAATGCCCATGTATTCACTGAGTCACTCAAACTATTTTTCAGATCAGGCGTTTGGTGGTGCATAAGGATTAAGTGAGATTATCAACAGCGCCCCCTCGAAATTCATTGGCGCCCTCATTACATAGTCTGCCCGTTCAATCACTCGGACTTATCGCTGTTATTATCTGCCGATATCAGAGGAATCCTTTCGTATGTAAGTGTATTTGCATTAAAATATGAACAACGGTGAATTACACATGCTGCTGATTGTGATTGTGTGATAATCTGTCTTTTTATTCATGGAAAATTTTGTGATTTTATACCGATTTGTATATGGCGAACAAGGCGAAACGCGTACACACTGTACGTACGGACATTATCGCGAAAAAAGGGTCGACATGTACGGAGCTCCAGCGGCATCCCTACCAATGCACCACCTGACCACCACAATTCACAATGACAATAATTGTTTTTATTTTGCAACATTTCACTTTTGTCTTTTGAGTTTGACAGAGTACTACACAGACACAGTGCATTCCAGACCATAGACCTAACATATACATCAAAAATGAGCATCGATAAAAAAAACACAAAAAACGGATTACCCATTCTATATCAAATTTGAGAAGGCCCATCATTTCATAATCATAAGTCATAACAAAAGAGATATCAACATAACTAGATCGACAAATCTATTGCTTTCATGGCCTCTTTGACATTATCATTGTCATTTTCACAGTGAAAAAGACAATAATAATGTCAAAGAGACCATGAAAGCGATAGATTTGTCGATCTACACTCAAACTTGAATTGCTGATTCTGATTCTGATCTACGTACCTTAGCCCGATGCCGAGGCGCGGGCCGAGGCCGGGGCTTCGATCGACGCTGAGAACTCGATCAGTCCGAGAGCGAGCACCCCGTGCATGCAGCTTCTCAGACTCAGCTCTGCATGCATCTCAATTATCAACCAAATTGTTGTTCTTTCTTCTTGATGAACCTCTAGATCTCCCTCCAGGCCGCATTCTCATTCGTATTTCCTTTGTAGATTCTCAAACGGTTTCTTCAACAAATTTGCTAGTGGTATTTAGTACACAATGCAAATATGCACCGAAGTAGCGCTGTAGCTGTACTTTTGTACGCGTATATCATATTACGTACGGCAGCTCTACGAACGTACGTCTATTATATTAGTATTATGACTGTATGCAATATAGCCGGGCGGGGATCGGACACAATATAGCAGGCACGACAAGGTCAAAGGTCACCAAAGGCGTTGATTAACGCTTTAGAAATAAAAGATTTAAATGATAATTATCTTCATACTAAAGGGACATTTGAAAAAATCAAACCCTATTTTATTCTTCTTTTACCATAAGCTAAACAACACGGTAGAAGAGAAACGAGGAAGCTCCAAGTAATTTTCGTGGATTTGAACACTTTACATGAATCACTTTAACATGGAACGTTCCATAATGATATTGAGTTTGGATTTCTAAATAGCTACGTAGCTTATTGTTTTACTGATATCGTTAACTCAATTTGTATGAAAAGTGGAGTTAGCGCCTTGTAGAACTAAGCTCTTCATTTGAAGGGGGATGTGTGATGAAAGAATCTCATATGATAATTATTCCCTGGTTAATTTCCCTTTGTTCATCAATCATATTTATAGCATTCCGTGGGCTAACTTTCGCCCACCCATGTACAATGCATGTAAAACATAATTTGTTTAAATTACTCAATAAAATTTCTTCAACAGATTGCAAATTACGTCATTATAACTTAAACGTATTACGTAATCCCAAATAATTGCAATTGCGCCAACTGTAAAAAAAATTACTCAATAAAGTTTCTTCAAAAGATTGCCTTAATTATTTTGGTAAAAATTACTTTTTTACAAAATTACGTCATTATAACTTAAACGTATTACCTAATCCAAAATAATTGCAATTGCGCCCACCCATATAAGTATTACCCTTCTTCTGAGAGTTGGTATATACTAGTGTACAGTGTTTACAGACCAATAAGAAAGGTTAAAGGGACTTAGTAACATTGTCCAAATCCTCAAAATCCAATTGGAATTCTAGCTGCGGTTCCCTCATACCTTGTTGTATTCGTATTAACAATAAAAATCATGGGACAGGTTTCGGTTTTTCAAATTTCCCTTTCGTTGAATAGATATGTACGATTGAAGTGTTCAGATGTTGAATAATCCACTGGATCGTCAAAACCGTGTAAAAAGTGAGTGCAATGAGTTAGTGAATATCACTTTGCTTTTTTGCTCATTACTCGGCCATATAACGTCCATTTGACTTGAAATTTTCACACAATACCCTGTGGACATATCAGATAACAATGATATACATTGTATCAACCATTCATCACTTTTTGCACATGTCAACACTCAATAAAGTTACTAGATCCCTTTAAACGTATTACGTTTAATCCAAAATAATTGTAATTGCGCCCACCCATATAATTATTACCCTTCTTCTGAGAGTTGGTATAGACTAGCTAGTGTACAGTGTTTACAGACCAATAAGAAAGGTTAAGGCTTGGAGGCTGTCTGTCACGTGGAATATAATAATTAACATGCCGTGTATTGTTCTCCACGCTTTAATATAAGCAAGTATGCATTGCCATGAACTATTCATCGAAACCGTATAATGAATAATTTTGCATTATTCTCATTAAAAAACGATGCGCTAATGAACGTGCTCATGCATACTTAGTATGCCGATCCGACGATAACATAAAATTGTCGTTAGCAGCCCTAATCCGTAACAAAATATTGTTTTGAAGAAAAAAAGGGGAGACATGATGGGGAAACACCTAATTAATTTTGTTCATTAGCGCGTGTGTGAACATGGTGAAAAAATGATATTAGTCATTAGACACTGTCTTCATTATTCATCTATACAAGAGCCGTTTTGATCATGATTTGTAGACTACGCCATTAACCGTTCTAATTCTACGTCGTCGTATCATTTTCATAGAGATAGCCCATATAATTTTGTACAAGTTTGTAGCAGGATATAGTTTGATAAATCTACTACATGTATGTTAAATTCATGTTGTAGGGTGAAGGATTGATGTCTTTTGTATTTTGTCTTGATAGAAACGTACACGTTGAAAACGTAATATATACCTCTTGGCAATCGGAAATATGAAATACTAATCCCCTTACTTGGCATATTACATTATACAAACAGTATCCCCTACTTACTTTGTCTTTGCGATCGTCTTTTAGACTCTAGTTGGAAGGTTCCATCTTGATCAAGATTATTTAATATGTAAATACACGAATTTTGTCTGTTTTGCTGTGCCATTTTGTCTGGTTTTTCTCGGGGTCACATACAGCAACAAAAAAAAGGACGCCAACTGTCTAGAACTTCTGCTTTTCTATGTATTGCATAGTCCGTCTAGTAGTATATTTGGTCTCTCTTCCAAATTGATATGCTTTTACAATTACCGTGACGTATACCTTCACAAACATAGTACATCATATGCAAATGGTATCAATTAGAAGGAAAGGGGGGTATATACATTATAAAGTAGGATTGACCCAGTTCTAACGTTTTTGTCTAGTTTTGTTGACGGCATACAGCGAACTAAAAGGGACGCCAATACAATATTCTAGATACTGTATTTCGTCCTTGTCTTCAACGTGCTGCATCTTCCGTGAGCAGTTAAAGGGGAATTAACCCTTATCATTTTGACTTACTGGATGTGATGAGAGCATAACTACTATCATTGCTAGTCACTTATTTCCTCATGAATATTCGCGATTATAACAATAATCAATATTTTATGGACCACTGTCGTCTGCTTTCAATGCCCATAGGAGGCGGCCATTTCTTCAACAACTCGCGGTGAAATGACGTGGCAGGCGGATAACACAATAGCATTATCGTAACCGGCTATTGTGTTCTCCGCCTGACACGTCATTTCACCGCGAGAAGTTGAAGAAATGGCCGCCTCCTGTTGGCATTGAAAGCAGACGACAGTGGGCCATAAAATATTGATTATTTTCATTATTGGGAATATTCATGAGGAAATAAGTGACTAGAAATGACAAGAGTTATGCTCTCATCACATCCAGTAAGTCAAAAGGCTAGGAGTTCCTTCCCCTTTAAGTATTTGTTATCCAGATGAATGGTAAAATGATAAAGTCCAACACGTTCAGATGGGATTTTAAAGAAAACCGATAGTAAAATGGGTTTGACCCAGTTTTAAAGCTATGTCAATTTACTGTTCAAATAGCATGCAAGTGAGAAAGTGGTTGAAGCTTTTGCCCGGGGGCATAAATGGGTATAATAAGGAATATGCAGCTTTCCCGCTAAACTACCTGTAGTTAAAATGTCAAAATCACGACGCGAATTTTAAGAGGTAACGCTTCGATCGCCGTCCTGAAAAAAAAAAACTAAAAGATTGAAATGGAAACAAAAACTAGAAGTATAAAAAGAAGAGAGATAACATTGTGTTTATATTTATTCAGTTGATATAGTTTTATTAACTTACATTTCTCTCTCACTGCATTTTTCCGCCACATTTGTAACCACTTATTTTCCAAGTCACGCAAGACATCAATTGTTCACCAGATACGTAGAGCAACTGGTGATTCTGCCAAGCCATGTCTAAATAAAAAAATAAAAATAAAACAAATAGAACTCATGTTTTTCTACTATACCTATCTGTATAACTCCATTGTCTTACAATTCGCCCTCACTTTCAATCAAACCTTTCTTAGCGGCGCCACCTGTCTATATCAGCCAACCTGCCCATATAGTCATGAGAGTGGCCACCAAAAGTGTTTCCTGCTGAGAAAAAACAGTATAATGGATGTAGGTTACCTGTCTAAAGTGGCCACTTTTCTTGTTTCCCATGGGTGGTCGCTATGCACAGGTTTGACTGTATTTTTGTTTTACAATACTATCCTCAGTAAGACACTTCCTTTCAAGTGATTCAGTGTTTGCATAGCTTTACACAATTATTGATTTTAGTTTAGTGTGAATGACGGCGAATGATGATCCTGGCACGCCGAGTGTTAAATTAGTAGTATCATTAAAGATTGGATTAGAGTGTGATCGTGATCGATAGCCTACTGGGTATACCGTGAATGCTTAGCGCGCACGAGACGATGAACCTCGTTAGCAAATTGAATCACGTTTCGGGGCATGCATGGGTCTTTGGATGTGTTTCTTGTTTTTTTGTTATTCCTCTTGTTCGGTATAGTTATGTGCTTTGCATTTCTGACTTCTCTTTCCTATAATACGATGTTTTGTTTTTGTTTTTGTATATTTATGATCCGATAGTAATCCGGTAATCGTGTATCTACAGGAACCGTGCTGGTATCATTCAGGGTTGTTTTTCTTTGTATTTTCAGGCGAAACTCGATAGCTGAGTCACTTTATAAAAGTTACCGTACTATAGTCTTATATAAAAAGGGGCATTTTCAGGGAGTCACATCTCAAAATATAACATGCTATGTAATGCAGATTCAAATTCGAATGCGCCGAACTGTTTGCAAATCTCATCAAGCTTTCTAGACTTTCTTTTCAACTTTGTATTGGGTATTTTTCAATTATATTAAAGTGATGCCTGTAAAGTGTCAGATATTGCACAAAATGACATTTGAGACTTCAATCCTATAGTCAATATCATTGTAAAATACAATTGAAAGATTTGTGAAAGTTGAAAGAAAACGAACACTGTTTACCTAGTGAAAAAAACGAATATTGAGTTCATATTTTATCACCGACTCATACTGATGGTCTGCCATACTTTTGTCGCAGTAATGAATGATCCGTTTGAGATGTTCGCACCCGTGTATTTTTACACAAGTAGTACATAATTCATGGAATTTGAACTCGCTCGGCTCAAAGTTCAATCTCCGGAATGTTCTCACGGGTGCTGCATGCGGACGTTCTCAGCTAAGACAATTGTACTTTTTTCAATTGCGTTGATTAACGCTTTAGAAATAATGATTTTCAATGATAATTATCTTCATACTAAAGGGACATTTGAAAAAATCAAACACTATTTTATTCTTCTCTTACCATAAGCTAAACAACACGGTAGAAGAGAAACGAGGGAGCTCCAAGTAATTTTTGTGGATTTGGACACTTTACAGGTATGACTTTAAGTATTACGCGGTATAAAGAATGATATTTAGTATTCTTATTAAAAACTAAGGTCTGTTACTTGAGCCTCCTTGTAAATTGTTCCATACTACTTCGCTCGCGATACAATATCGTAATGATACTTATGTATAGTATACATGTATGTTTGTCTGTTGGATAATGATATGACCCATGTTCTCGCATCCAGTATGCATTTCGCTACCTCGTCGTATTTAAAAGAATCTAGTAACCTGTCAAAATCCAACAAAATTACTTAGAACTTTAGCAGTTCTTATACCTCGCTGTTTTGTATTACCAATTGAAGCATGAATATGTTTCAGTTTCCCCGAGTTTCCTTTTCGTTGTAAGGATAGTTATGTTGAAGTGTGTGGATGTGTGTGGATTCAAACGTCTAACTATATAGGAGACTTTCAACTGTGAACAGCGTTAGTGCAGTGGGTTAGTAAATATCACATTGCATTTTCTGATCATTACTCGGTCATACATTTACCATGGAATTTTAACACATCTCTCAGCATGCCCAGAGGACATACTCAGATCACATTTATACACATTTTAGCAAACCTTCGTGCCAACGGTGATAATACTATCCCTTTAATTTTGAGTGTTTGCTTGTGAGTGACTTCGGGTGAGATGGATAGCTGCCGTGATCGATGAGCGCGAGTGGGTAGAGGATGGGGGTGTCGAGTGTTGTAACAAGCCTCCTCTTCCGGTTTCCGCTTACCCATAATGGCGTAGCCCTGGCCTGAAACCCACACTACAAGGGGGGGGGCGTTAACATTATACAATGGGGGTGCGTTAGCATAACACAGGGGTGTTATAACCGTAAAGTGACATGTTGAAATGTTGTTATATTATAATGTGTTTACTGTTACTTCAACCAATGGGGATGTTATAACCATAAAGCGAAATGTTGAAATGTTGTTCTATTCATTTTGTGTTATACTACGGGGTTGGCAATCAGATGGTGGTGGCCGGTGGGCCGTTCAAAAATGGGGAAGGTGACACTGCTCCGTAGGCCTTAGTTGTGTTATGCGTTATTCTACATTAACACTGCTGCTTCCATCAACGGCGGAGTTTGGGAGTGGGGGAGGGGGGGGGGGGGGGTAGGCGGAAAGGATAAGACGATTTTAAGGGGACGCTACACAACATTGCTCCCTTCGGTCATCGGCCATCGGTCATTGTTGTCTCTGTACCCATCGTTTGATGCTCAATGAATCAACCCTCGAAAAGGATATAGGGTCCTAATGCATCTCCATGACGAGGTTTTTTTTTGTTTGGGGGGGGGGGGGGTGGGGAGGGGCAATGAACCTGCCCCCCCCCCCCCCCCCCCCGAGATTATGGCATCCCCATAGACTTCGTTCACCAGGTTCCCGTAGACAAGGAGCTAACATTGCGAAAATAATAACCGCGAGTCGGGGGTGGCGGCAATGGCAAGGGTCCCTATTCTTCTTACCCCCTCCCCCCCCCCCCCCCCTTTACGTTCACCCCCCTTCTCTCTCGTGGTTTGGAGAGTCAATGCATCACCCTCAATTATAGGAGATCGAAGAGGATGAGGAGGGTGAATTATTACCATGGTAATGAATATACAATTAGCGCTGTTTTACGTCTTTCAGGTTAATATTTTTTCAGTTGATAAGTATTAGCGTGAAATGCGCTTCAAAACAGTATCCGTGTGCGAGACAAATGTATGTAAACACATACAAAGAATGATAGATCGGATACAAATTAGATCATCGGATACATCCTACGTGTATTATGACCGACCCCACCCCCCCCCCCCCCCCCATCCCCCACGCATTTACTCTGACACTTAATCCGTCATTACTACGCTCATCGAGTAGAACATACATAAGCAAATGAGTAATATTGATGAATAAAATAATCCAAAACGTGTGATGTTTTATAATTTCTGGAAACCTGTGCAAGGTTTTGATTATTTTGAAGTAGATGAAGCAATCATTAACTTGTAAAAGTGTCATTACAGGAAAACTAATATCGATTGTTAAAATACGCCAACACTTAAAATGTAATATTAAAGCTGCGTTTCCATAAGGGGCCGTCACAAATCACAAACGGAGCCCGCCCGACTTCTCTGCGAGGGCATTTTCGCCAGGACTACGGCCGGTGTTCGCGCGAATACTGCGGGCTCCGCCCGGTTTTTCAGGGTTCGGCCGACGTCCGCAGGGCAACGAAACCTGCTCCCAAATCAGCGGTTTTTAATCGCCGAATTTTGAGGTCGCAGAGGTGGTAAACAGGTCGCCCGTAGATCGCCCGTAGATCGCTCGGGCATCGGCAAACATTCGGTCGATATTCGTGCGACAATCCGAAAACTTTAGACCATTTTAGACTTTAAAATTCGGACGGACACGGCAGAGCTGCGCGACCGACGCACGACCTCCTTGCGATACCTGACCGACCTACTCCCGTATCCCGCGCGACTTGTACAAAGTCGGGCGTGCTTCGAGCGCGATCCGTGCTGGTGCCGGGCTGCCGTCGGGCGGCCGTCGGGCGGCTTCTATCTACGGGCCCCGGTCAATTTATAATCACTTATGTTCAACGGGCGCCTCCCGAGCCCCGTCCAATATGTGACAGCGTAGATGTCAAGCGAAAAATACGATCGACTCCCTGGCGGATTTAAAATTCGGCGACTCTCGGGCGATCTACAAATTCGGCCGGAGTCCGTTTGATTTGTGACGCAGGCTTTAGAGCGAATTTCCGCGGCGAATTTCCGCCGCGAACATTAGCACGGACCAAATCAGTGTTATTCATATATTATTCATAATATTCATATTACATGGCGAATATTCGCAAGCGAATTTTTTTAATTGCTCCTCAGAGCGAGTTTTTCAATAATCCGCTGCGAAAAAAAAAATTCGCCGCGGTAATTCGCTCTAATGGAAACGTAGCTTTAAGGGACCTAGTAACTTTGTTGACAGACCTGTGCAAAATATGGTTAATGGTTTGATAAAATGTGTATTATTTTGTGTGATCCGATATGTCCACTGAGTGACGTTTGCAAATTACCTAGTAAAGGAATGTCACTTACTAAAAGGTTGGCTTCACAAACCAATCAACTTGTGCCTGACACTCTATTTTTATTATAAACTCAATAATAGCGCCATGTACCCCCTCCCATCCTGGCTGCTATCGACTCAAGCATTCATGCTTATGATAGTTTGCCCCTGCATTTATTTTGATTATTTGCATTTCATTCAACTGATTTAAGTTCTGAATTATATATATATGTATTTTCTTTTTATATTAATTGTCACATTTTATGTTAATCAATTATATTATAATACTTGTATTGTTATTTGAATATGTTTATTTTGATGTTTCTTTAATAAATGCAGAAAAACATCTGCTTAAAAACTACTGTTCGTAAATAATAATAATAATAATTGTATAGTTCAATTTGATTTTGTTTTTCTTCTTCAAATTGTTGCGATGCAAGCTTCTTTCAGCATTGATAATTTGATATAATTAGTGTATATGATCATCAAACGTGCAACTAATATGGAACCTCATCAATAAATTATATTAATGCCATTCCCAACGAATAAGTATTATAAGTATGAACAGTGGATATAGTTTTGTATGTATTAAAAGCAGCAATAAAACAGAAATCACTCGTGTACAAATGTGAAACCATTTGGTCCATGCGTAATAAGCAACACGCCCAGATCGAGGATCGGGCGCATTTTCTAATAATGTCATTATCCGTCAACCCACTGCCATCTGGAACCTTGGGTACTATTTATTTTGTTCGTAGTAAAGCCAAAACAGCAGTATTTGGAAAGTTAAAGGGACTTAGTTACATTGTACAAATCCTGTACAAATCATGGAACCGGTTTCGGTTTTTTCAAATTTTCCTTTCGTTAAAAAGATATTTACGATTGAAGTGTTTAGATGTTAAATAATCCAACGGATCGCGAAAACCGTGTACAAAGTGAGTGCAATGAGCTTGTGAACATCACTTTGCATTTTTGCTCATTACTCGGCCATTATAACGTCCATTTGACTTGACATTTTCACACAATACCCTGTGGAAATATCAGATAACAACAATATACATTGTATCAACCATTCATCACTTTTTGCACATGACCACAAAGTTACTAGATCCCTTTAATACGGAAATCAACTCTTGATTTCCCAAAGTGATAGATCAACATGGTTGAAATATGAAGCAAGGGGGTTCACATGGTACAATCTGATCCATATAATATCGTTAACATTGAATGCAGAATTAATGAGAAAAGTTCCGTGCGTGCCGTGAATTTCACCGCCCGTTCACTTTACATGCGGTTGAATTGGGGCGTAATTATGTTTATACGACCGATACTTTTGGGTATTTAATAGTTTCGCGTTCTCAGTGACGTTTTCGAATATAAGAAGTTGCATTTGTGATGCGTCATAACTTGTATAGATTGATATACACGCACAAAATCAACTTAGCCATGCAAACAATCATAGAGACATACATAATTAGAATGAGATGAACAACTACCTACACATCATGTTTACACGACCGATTCTTCTGGGCATTTAATAAGTTTGCTTTCCTAATGACGTTTTTAGAATAAGATAAGGAAATGCCTTTATGATGCATCATAACTTGTACAGATAGATATACACGCACAAAATCAACTTAGCCATGCACATAATCATAAATACATACATAATTAGAATAAGATTAACAGCTATACTGTACATAGTATGTTTACCCGACCGATACTTCTGGGCGATCTCAATGACGTTTTCGAATTATAAGGACTTGCCTATGTGATGCATCATAACTTCTATAGATAAAAACGACTTATTCATGCACACGATCATAGAGACATGCATAATTAGAACAAGATGAACAACTACCTTCATAGTATGTTTACACGACCGCTACTGTCTTGTTTCGCGTTTTCAATGACGATTTAGAATAAGATAAGGAATTGCCTTTGTATTGCATCATAACTTCTATAGATAAAACTCGACTTATTCATGCACACGATCATATTATAGAGACATGCATAATTAACATAAGATGAACAACTACATACTGTACCTAGTATGTTTACACGACCTATACTTCTGGGCGATCTCAATGACGTTTTCGAATATAAGGAATTGCCTTTGTGATGCATCATAACTTCTATAGATAAAAATTGACTGTTCCATGCGCACGATCATAGAGACATGCATAATTAACATAAGATGAACAGCTAACTACCTACATAATTATTTTGCTCACGAACGCTTGAAAGCTTGCTGCCAGGGCCATCGTGATTTCCCCCCAAGGATGTAATTGAATTGCTCTTCAACACGTTGCAAACAGCATCATCGGAATGGGTGATCGATGGTTGTTGTTTCTTGGGGAGTGAACATCAGAATTAATAAAGCTGTTTTCGTTATTTAAATGTTTAAGATACCGTTAAACAGTGTTAGGTTATGATGCTATATAATACGGAAAGGGTATTTTGATCATGATGTTGTTTGCGATTTGCGTATGGCATTATTACAGGTGCTTGGAGGAAAATGTATTAACGATATGGGATTGCAAAATCTAGCGGTAAACTGGTAAAGTGTATAAAGTATACTGATCATTCTTTTTTTTCCAATTCAACATACAATTTGTAGTGAAAATAGTGGTCATGATAATTTTAATTATAACTTCAAAAAATTAATGTACTTCTAAACGTAATATTAAGGCAACTTATCATTGAAGGCACATTAATTATTGCCTTTTTTCAAAGGCGTCAAAAACTGATGTGTATGTTTATCGCGTCCTGCTACAAATGCGCTTTATGTTTTAATCACGACGTGCATTAACGTCGAGGGAAGACCAAAGAACACGATAAATATACCCCTATACCCATCTTAATACGCACCCTTCTTAATTACGGTTGTCAGTCGTGGGGGTGCTGCGGCCAGGGTTGTCTTTTTGAACTAGGCTAGTTCTATGTGTGCCCTGCATAACACTGTGCATGCCTGTGTGCATTACGCACGTTGGGCAAGGCGTTCGCCAGATGTCACCGCGCACCGAGCACCTTTAACGTGAAGGGAGTGTGTGCATATCGTTTCGAATCCACCAGCAACCGTCCGACCGATGCCATGCAAGTTCGTTGATTGGTCATCTCCGATTCGGGGGGGGGGGGGGTGGATTTCCACCCAACGGGAGGGGTAAATAACAAGGATAAAATGTATCGATGTTGCTTTATAGAAGACGTTTTTTTTTGTGTTTGTTTTTTTGGTAGACATCCTTCTTCTTTACCGGTGTCGTATCTACCTACTTCTGCGACCGAGCCGGGCATCAAATGCAAGGTGTGAGATTGGCCGGCTTAGTTGCGTGCTCTAGGGTTACTTCACCTGCTTTGCGAGCTTAGCTTCGCACGTCTTGATGACAAGGACCGAGGTTATCTTAGCCTTTTGACAAGGCCTTCCCAGGCATGACTTGTCAGAATGTAAGAAGCGACTGGTCACTACCAGACTAAGGCGTGTACAGTTGTATAGACGTGATAGTCGCCTTTACCAGACGTTCCTCCAATTTAAACGCGAGGCCTTGACAACATGCTAATCACGTGTTTAACCCCTTGTCTTCTGGAACCAGGTGGGATATGTATAAAGTCCAGGTGAACAACTTTTTAAAAGTAAAGACAGGATCATCGAGTGGCGGTGCCTTGGTGTTTTAAACCCACTTGAATGTAAGGTTGTAAAGCTATACCTATCATCCTATGGGAGGCGAAGTGTTGCCAACAACTCGACCCAAACGCCTGCTTCAAAGTAATAGAGAGTACGAACAGAGGAAACAGAAACAAATATATATTTGAAGAGCTTTCTTCCAAAAGGAGCTATATCCACTTTTTTAACTTTAGAGTAAAACAGGTTTCTTTGCCCAACTTTGTACACGTGCCTACGGTAATATGAACATTGAACTTTCTATATATATTTTAATTTTATTTTGAGTGAGTAATTTGTCGTAAAATATGGATTCTTAGATAGCTATACATAGCTTATAAATGTAGATATAATCGTTAACTCAATTTGTTATGGAAAGTGGATTTAGCGCCTTTTGGAACTGAGATCTTCTGAAGAGCTCAGATCCACTTTTTCTTAGGAGAAAACCGGTTTCTCTGCCCAACTTTGTATACACGCCTATGGGACTATAAAAATGGAACGTTTACTATTTTGTTATTTGTCTTACAATTTGGATTTCAAGAAAGCTACGGAGCTTATAAATGTCCTGATATCGTGAACTAATTTGTTTGAAAAGTGGATTTAGCACCATTTGGAACTAAGCTCTTCAAAATCAGCAATTAAATGTATACATGGTATTAGGACAAACCTCATATAGGCAGTGGGTTAACTGATGGCAGATGAGAAAGGTAATAGGTGAGCGACCCGCCGATGAAGTGCCTGATAGATAAATGACATTCTCGGGAGGTGTCGGGGATTAACCACGATCGATAACCCGAGAGAGCCGCAGGAAAAGCGGCCCATCATCATGATCAACCAACGATACGCCAAATGTAATTCATTATTCTGCTTCTCGGTTTTGTTGTCTTTTCCTTCTTTTCCCGGCAGGAATCGACTGGCAGCAGCTTCGTAATATCATCATGTTCATGAATTTTATCATGGAGAGAGTACAGTATTCAGATCGGGATCCGTGCAATATTCAACCGTTTTTGTTTTCTTTTGTATTTTGCTGGCAAACCGAGCTCCCGAGCGCATTATTTGTCAGAAGTAAAGCTCGAAATAGAGCTATACGTTGTTCAACTGTTCAAGGGAATCGGGAAACTCTAAACGTGTTGTTGATAATGTTTTCAAACTTGAATGTCTTGCTCCAATTTGATTTTACTAAGAACAAGTCATCTATATTTTGTTATCCTTTTTAAGATATACATGTATTATTTCTCCCCATTCTGACATCAACTATATGTTACTGTTTTCCCCCTTATTGTGATGAAAGGAAAACAACAGCTATTTCATTAAAGGGATCAAGTAACTTTGTTGACCAGTACAAAAAGTGATGAGCGATTAATAAAATGTGTATTGGTGTGATCTGATATGTCCACAAAGTAATGTGTAAAACTCTCACCGTACGTTAGTTGGATGTTTTTGGCCGAGAAATTAGCAAAAATGCAAAGTGATATTTACCCACATAACTCATTGCACTTATTTGTACACGGCTTAACTTATTCCGTAGACAGTTTAATATCTGAACACTTCGATCGTAAATATCTTGTGAACGAAATGGAAATTTGAAAAACCGAAACCTGTCCCGTGCTTTTATTGTCGATATGAATATGGCAAGGTATGAGAGAACCACTAGAGTTCCAAGTAATTTGTTAAGGATTTGGACAATGTTACAAAGTCCCTTTAAGTACAGTAATACCGTATGCCTGTGAAGCGTCAGCATTTCAACGACTCCCGTAGTCTGACCGTCTAGGACTCGACACCCTATACATGCCATAAGATATACCAGTCTGAGTTTACCCTTCGAATGAAAAAGATAAAACCAAAAGAACAAAATGAAAATACGCATCGTTATTTTGAAAGAAAGAGGAATGCAGCTATCAAATTCGAAAGTATAGGAATAACATAGGACTGCGAAGCGCCATCACGTCAACGACGCCCTTAGCTATAACCGTCCACAACTTGATAGTTACCGTACATCACTACATGCCTTAAAGGGACTTAGTAACATTGTCCAAATCCTCAAAATAAAATTGTAATTCTAGCGGTTCCTTTATACCTTGTTGTATTCGTATTAACAATAAAATCATGGGACAGCTTTCGGTTTTTCAAATTTCCCTTTCATTACAAAGATATGTATGATTGAAGTATTTAGATAAGAAAATCTCCGGGCGAGATTTTCATCCCTGTACAAAGTGAATGCAGTGAGTTGGTGAATATCACCCAATATCACTTTGCATTTTCGCTCATTACTTGGCCATACATTGTCCATTTGACCTGAAATTTTCACACAATACCCTGAGGACATATGAGATAACAACAGTATACATTGCATCAACCATTCATCAGTTTTTGCACATCTCAACAAAGTTACTAGATCCCTTTAAGATTCACAAGCCTTTGGCTGTATTTTGATGAACGATCTACGAATATACTTTTTTGTTGTGATGAAAATATTAAGCAGATAGTTGTTACATTCAAACAAGCATAAGTATGTTGTCTGACTACAACGGGTCATCATGTCAACAACTTTCGTAGTAGTATACCGTCCAGATTTGGACCCCATAATCAATGTAGGTCTACGTGCCATACGCTACCCAATTTCAATTTACCATTTGGACGAATTTGATCAACGATTCGAAAATATGCGTCATAATTGTGATAACAAAACATTAAATTCGAAAAACATAAGAATTGTGTATGACTGCAAAGAGTCAGCGTATAGGGCTTTACAAAATGCATGTACATGACATACGATATACCAGTCTCAAGTTACCGTTTTAATCATGTGTATCAGGTGTCGACATATTCAGTTTTTTGTTTGCCCACCTTATGTTGCTCCCGGTTCACATTTCTTATCTAAGTCCTGAGTTTAGGGAGATAAACTAATCGTTGAAACTTTACGACTGTCGGGTACATGTTGTATCCGCTCTTGGACATCTATGTTGCGCGGAAAAGATTGGTAGAGCGTGCGCTTTCAACTCGTGACATCCAACGTAAACCCTGCCCACCGTGTTTGTCCTTCAGCAAGACAATTTATTCACAATTGCAGCTGCTCTTTACCCAGGTGTATAAATGGGAACCCGGTATGTGAAAGCCTTTATGTGAATAATGTTCTCAATGCCCATGTGCCACTTGGAATGAATGCTCCCTAGGGAGTGGAGATGGTGCACGCAATGTGTGCTAGATGCATTGAATCCTATGACCGGGTTTATAATGGTGTAAAGCGCTTAGAGATGATATTATTGTATCATATGAGGCGCTATATGAATCAAATTATGCTGGAGTCTACGCGTTCACTCCATGCGATACGTACATACGCTGTCCTTGGTCGATCACGTCGGTGTGTACGAGGTCCGCCCTCCGTGCACCGTCAATGATTCGAACTTTCTAAGAGTTCAACAACGCTCGTTTATCTTGAATTAAAGGTCGTCATCCTGCGACAACCTTGCGCATGGTGCGTAATTCACTTGCTCAGTAGTATCATTCGGAGAAACTTGACTATAGCTCAAAATGGCGAAGCACAATGAATGTGTAGCATATCCATGCACGACCATCTTTAAATACATCGTGCCACTCTGAGGGTTAGTCTTTTACCTATATCACCGGCCTGTCACCATTACAGTTCGACGTGTATCGCGTGTGTGGTAACTCGAGCAACCACACTAGTGGCATCAACTACCGCAACCCTGTCACCATGGTGACATCAAGTGGCATGATGAAGTGAACTCTTCTATATCGACATCCGACCCACCACAGTCCTCCCCTAAACTTCGACTCGTTACAATTATAGTTTCCGCAGCTTTGACGTCATTATCCCTCTATTTAACACTTTACGTGATATGTGTTTTGTGAGATAAGCTTTGGATTTGCATAGTTACAGTCAAACCTGTCTATAGCAGCCAACCTGCATATAGTGGCCACAATTTATTATCATCTGCAGTTAAAACAACGTTATGGAAACTGTCTATAGTGGTCACCTGTCTGGAGTGTCCAATGTTCCTTTTTTCTCCTTAGCTTGTCAATTTATTATCAGTTTGAATGTGTTATGATTTCATGACAATTGTGGAAGCAAATATCAATTTGGTTAACCCATGTAGGACTGGTCCCAAAAATATTCGTGCTAGGGTCTATGGAGAATTTTAAAGCAAAATCAATCAGTCCCGAACAGTCCATAACATATCACTTTTTTCCAATTTTGAATAATTCCCTGTTAAAAAATTATTCATCATTTATATGCCATTATAATTATGCTATGTCTTCTAAATCACAATGACTCATTTATCTGAAAGTCACGAAAAAAACGAATCGTGGTGATTATAGTCTATGGGAAATGTATTGTATAAACATTTTGCACTTTCTGCGATTTCAACGTCAGTATACTTTCATAATCATTCGTATTCACGACGAAGGTCCAATTGATTACTACAATGCTGGTTTGTATCCAGTGTGTTGTCTTTCTTTCGTAACTCATTTCCGCCTCTTTGTGCACAGGGAAAGATGTTAATAACAATCTTAAAAAGAACAAGTAGTTATACATTGCTAAATGGAAACGTGCGCGGCATTCATGAATTGAGCAGTTGTTGCATCATCATCATCATCATCGAAGATATCACTCGGAGGCATGATGATCTAGATTCCCATTGTTCTGTTATGTTGATTAATATCATATTAAAAGTCAATTTATTAAACATTTGCAAGAAACAATGAGATAGATGCGGAAGGCGTGGGAGGTGATCGAATTGTGTATTGCTAAATCCTCGAGGGTGTTACGGTTAGTGTATTTTAATGACGTGTCTTCGATAACTTTAATAACCGACTGTAAGGCTAGTTCTTTGCGTCCTCAACTCTGCGCAGAGAAATCGCCATGACGTCAGAACCAGGCGGAACCATGCGTAAGCGTCAAATCTCTAGCAGTATAGTAATGTAATCTACAGAGCGCGCGGGGTGCGCGTAACATGGCGCCGCCTTGTGGGTTCCTTTGAAACAATGTATACAAACTCATCGTTGAACGTTCAACGAATTTAATTCTCTTTGACTGACGAGACATATTTCGCAGAACATATTTAAGCTGTGTTATGAGTAAATCAGTCAACATGGTCAAACATGTGATAATAACCAATACGCAATATTACCTTTAAAGGGGTAGTTTAGTTTTGGTAGAGAGGGCGCTGCACATCACAATTTTTTTGTGAGGTAATGAAAAACTGAATGTCGAATTTGAGAGAACATGCAATTTTAATGGCAGAATAAACTTATTTGGTCAAAATCGACCTAGAAACGGCTGAAATATAAATAAATATATCGGAACCTATAATTATTTGGGGCCCAAATAATTAATGATTTTTTCAAAAAATTAAAAAAATGGTTGAACTTTTTAAAAATTTCTAAAGCATTTTTAAATAGTTGTTGATGATCTCTCTATTCAATCATTATGTCAATAAAACATCACATGCATACTTTTGTATAAAAAATGGTTGAAACCAATGCCTTTTTAGAAAGCGCCCTCTTGTGTTTGAATGGCTCTTTTTGAATGATAACGGGCTTTTTACTTGGTCGTTTGTAATTTTATATACGTTTTGAGCATGGTGGAGTTATAACTATTAGTTTATAATGTTACTGTCCAGGTTTGGTTACTAAAGTTTAGCCTTACGAAAAATGTACTACCTCTTTAAGCCTGGGAGGCGTTATAGTTTAGCGTATGTAAACATTGTTTTTTCAATTTCCTGACTAGTCGATCTTCGAATGCAATAATTAATTTAGTCCATATCTTCAGTCTTAACGTTCTTTGTGTGAGGTAATGTGTCTGAGGTAAATGCTGCAGGCGTGACTTGCATGCCCCATGTTAAGTCCCAGTCACATTTACTCGAAAAGCCTTTCCGTAAGAGCTTACGTATTCGGCATTTTTTTTGGTGAAATGCAATATAACGAGGCTATATTCGTGGCTTAGCCGTGGCGATACGTAACGATACGTGACAACACTTGGCAGTATCGTACTGGGTCACTTGTGTGTCACTTTTTGTGTCACATTTGTGTCATTTTTTGTGTCACAATTGTGTTACTTATGGAAAGACAGAGCTGCAAAAATGTCAACATGTTACAAATTCTGCCACGACATGCTATTGTTATCAGCCCAGCCGCCCCGTATGGTGGCACGAACCACGTCTCTGCCTCATATGTTCACGTATCGTCACGTATTGTCCAAAGAATAGCCTCGGAATTGCCACCGAATAGCCACGATTCGTTTCATTCCACCCACATGTTTATTATACGTGGATCTATACGGGGTGGCTATACGGGTATGTGTGACGGAGAAACTAGCGGCGTTCGGCACTGAATGAAATTATGCAAACGCTGTTTATGTCTGCGTAATAGTCTGCTTACAAGATGAATAACCCTCGGGATATAATTGCTTCTGACATCGACGTCGCTTGCGATTACAAAACCATCGATGTAGCCTATATAATTTTATTCTGCATTTGTTTGAAATATGATTATTGAATTACATATTTTGGCACAGTTCTTTTTTTCTTTCTGAATTATCTTGAATCCGATGTATTGTATGCAAAGTGATTTTACACTTGAACACATGATAATACGGAATGATGCTAATAAACATTTGCTAAACGCAAACAGCGTGAACGACTGTTGATCAGTCATCTGTCACAGTTAAATGTGTTAGAACAATAATGCATTACTCACATCATCATCAGCAGCATTAGTATCATCATCATTATCATCATCATCATCATCACCATCATCCCCGTCATCATCATCATCATATTTATCATCTTCATCATCAGCATCATCATCATCATCACCATCATCATCATTATCATCATCATCATCATCATCACTATCATCACCATCATCATCATCATTATCATCACCATCATCAACATCATTTTTTGCGTGTTTACTCTTTTTCTCTTACCATGATGATGCCCACGGTAAACGCAGTGGTGGTGGTGATAGTGGCGGGTTATAAAACGTGTTGCCTATATCATTACTTGGAATCGATTGTGATTGTGATGTTCTTTTAATTTTAATCCTCGTGTTTACTTTTTTGTCTTATTATAGATGCTGCCCACCGTAATGGCAGTGGTGGCGGCGGTGGCGGTGATGATAGTGGCGGACTGCAGCACACCCGCCTTCGCGCAGGAGTCGTCGTCGTATGATGGGGGTTCTATCGGCCTGGACGAGGTCTACGCACAGATCAACCGGTGCCAGATGACCTATAGCAACTACTCCTTTACGGAAGTGGACGAAATAACTCCATATGAAGGTATGCACGCACGCACTCACTGACAAACATGACAAACGTACGCTCATAATTATTCACGTACACTCACACAGAGAGACGTTATGCGAGTACGCACGCAATGACAAACATGACAAACGTCCGCACATAATTAAATATACATACATACATACAGTCACACGGAGAGACATAATTATGAAGGTACACATTCACGCGCACTCACTCACACACACACACACACACACACACACACATACAAACATAATACGAGAAACATACCCACAACACACCCACACACAAACACATAATGCTCATGAATTGTGCTTTATAATCATGTTAGATGAGATTGTAAGTTTGTGTGTTCGTTTTTGTTTCGTGAGTAAACTATTTCAAATGAACCCTTGTTAAACGGATTGTGGACAATGTCCCGAGTCTATAAACGTCGACACTCTCTACAAACAGACCC